>CAXKVY010001938.1:0-105705 GCA_964058915.1 Tetropium fuscum | reverse complement strand
ATGACTAACAAATAATGGAAATAGTCTTGCCATACTATTTAAAGGAACTTAAAATTCGTACAAAATAAACATTAATAAACAATAACAACAAACAAAACATTTTAACATGTTGCTCTCATCTTTTTTACCTCATATTTTATTATATTATATAGATTTTTAAAAACAATTAAAACTATTTCTCATAGACAGGTACACTTGTCTTAAAATAATAAAACAGTCTTTTTCCCTTTAGCATCACATCTGGATTTGGCAATTTTTCCAATATTTCATTAAACGCTACATCAGAAACATCAGACTCATCAACCTTAAATGTGTGACCCTTATCGTCACAAACTTTCAGAAAAGTTACATTTAATTCGCTTTCCTCAGTATCAATCTCATTTATTACACCAATATAACAATATTCTATCTTTTTGAGGGGAAATTTGACTAAAACGTAGTCACCGACATTATATTGACAGACTGACATTATGGAACTTGGGCCAGGAACATTCTCGCATTCGGAATAGGACTTGGTATTGGACTTCGTCTCGCACTGAATATCATATTTTTCATGTTTGTTAGGGTCGGGTTCGTTTTCCCCTTCGGAATCCGTGTAAATATTCTCGACATTCAGTTTTTCTCTTTGTTCATAATATACTGTTCCTAAATCGAAATGCTGGCATTCGTCATTACAAAAGCAGCTTAAACTTTTCATTGATAGGTTGACAGGACCACGTTGCATTCCCAAAGGTACTTGTGATATTTTACCTTTTATTTGGTGTACTTTGAGGGTACCACTGAAGCTTTTCAAATTAGCTGTGCTCTTCAAAATGTCGTCGGTCATTTTCTTAATGTCGTCGTCATCAATTATAATTATAAAAACTCCAGAACATCTTTCCTGGATTATCTTTACGAAAGATTGAAGACTGTCGATGTCACCTCCTGCAGCTACAACAGAGTCGGCAGTTCTCTTACACGTAGCCCCAACCCCATCAGGTGCACCCTTACCGTGACCGCTCTCTGAATAGTTCCAGGAAAATCTTTCAACATTTGGTACCAGTTGATGAAGCCTTGAAGCCAAAATGTAAAACATAGTTTAATTTCGGTTCTGCGTTACAGGTCCATCGCTTACGAAATGAATACAGCGAATGGAGGCTGGTAAAGACTTTAAAATTGGTTTCAAGTGAACCCATATAGCAGCTGGCGAATGTGAGGTATTTTTTGACACGGTGCAGTAACACTGCGTGGATCCTTTCATATAAACTACAACTGTATGGAGACTTAGCTGAAGTCGAGATCCTCCAAAATGATAGGCTTGTATTTCTTCGTTGTATTTAGTACAGTAATTTTCGGAAAAGTCCATGTGAATTATTGTCTCTTTATCACTTAGATTTTCTTTTATTCCTTTGACAGCTTTATATTGATGAATTATATTTCTCTCATGAAGAAGATAGTTTTCTAAATCATCTTGCAGATCTGCAATCAATTGACGGGGACGAACTGTAAAAGTCCTTTTCAGATATTTTGTTACAGTTCGTGATTTTTTAGATATAGGGTCTTGAAATTCTTGCTTCTCAGTCACCCATTTTATAAATTCCATCGATTTGTTATCATCAAACTCTTTGTAAATCGGATTCTTGTCAACACAGCCTAGACATTTCCTTGACAAACATTGCTCCTCATAGCGATTGCAGCATATGTTTTCTAATAGCTTGTTATGGTTATTGTAAGGTAAAATTTTCTGTCTGTGTAATGCCGAGAGTTTTAAATCGATATTAGCATGTGTTATACAGAGGCATGTATCTCGTTCGTTAACTGTTGGTGTAACTACCCAGAAAGGACGTAAACGACAAAACGTCTGGTAACTGATTTTAAAGTTTTCGGTTATAAATTTCTGATGTAAATTGGTGATTGAATCCAACAAGTATCTCTTTTGTTTTTTCACCCCTTTTCTGGTCACACATTCACGTTTTCCTGCACCAATTCTGCTGTTGTTATCGTTTTCATAAAACTTTCGCACTGTGTTTACATGTTCATCCGGAACCCTGTCTCTACGAGTATGTGTATGAGGTACTAAAGTTGACTGATGTGCGGCCTTTACCGTTCTCTTGTAAGATAGAGCACTGTCCTTGTTTCTCCACAGCTTATATTTCTCTACTAATTTACCAGAAACAACTTTCCCAAACATTTGTTTTTCTTTAAAGGTTTTTAAGTTGGCGTAATTCTGCTTTAATTGCTCATTTATCACTTCACCAAACAAAGCCTTCTTAACAACATCTTTTCGTGTCTCCGGAGTATCACACATTTTTTGCAATTTTGTGTTTGGTGTGTCGACGTTTTGCTTCAAATTTATAACTTTTTCCAACCGCTGTATTCTCTTTCGATAAGTATCTAATTTCTTTTTGTATTTAGTAATCTTGAGGTCCTTTTCTCTGTTAATTCTATCGCGCTTCTTTTTAGCATCTTTCTTTCTTGCATCTCTTAATATATTTGCTGGTCTCTGTGGCGTTGAATGTTCAGTCTCTGAATTAGGTGTATTTTCTCGAACAAAATTATTCGTAATCTCTTTCAAAGCATTTTTCTTAGAACGATATGTAGCACAATAGTCCTTCCAATTTTTCTTTGCAGCCTTGTGCTCACGGCGATTCATATCTTTTACTAATTTTCTTGTACCTTTTTCTTTCTTCGCTTGGTATTTTCGACGCTCTTTTTCTTTCAATTCCTCCCGTTTTTGAGGATCGTTTTTAAGTCGTTCATATCTCAAACGTTCTGCAATTCGTTTTTTCTCTAATATTTCTTCCCTTGTACTATTCTTTTTAGGTGGCATTGTGCACTGTGCAGCTTTACCTAAAACAACATACTGTCAGTCCCCTGGAAGATTAAACAGTCCCCTGTGTCACGAAGTGACAGGGGACTGTGCACAGGGGACTGTTATATTTGTAAAGAAAATTGTCTATTACTAAATCACTCACAGTTTTTGTTAAAGTAAGGACCACAAGTACTGACATACTAACCGATTAATTGAACTATGAAATTATTCCAACTTAATTATTAAAAACGATAAAAAAATTACTTACCAGTGGACTGTTAAATTAAGCGGCCGAGACGCGTGTACAACCCTCAAAGACAGTGGTGACACTGAAACAAATGCCGCCAGGCAGCATTGCTTACTATCCAGATAAATTTCGCGCCGGTTGCGTTCCGTTGAACTCGAAGAATGACCGTTACTAGGCCAAAACTGAATTCGGCGCTAATTTTAAATTTGACCAGGGGACTGTTCTAAAATTTTGAGGAAAATATTCGTATACAATTTTTTTACATAGAAAATATTTTTAAATTCGTGATTCTAATTTAAAAATACTTTAACTTTATTGTAGTTTAACGTGTGGTTGTTTAAATTACTTAATTTTAATAGCAATAATAAATATTTACAATTAAAGTTGCCATTTTAAGAATGGGACATGACAGGGGACTGTGTTTTGGTGTATTTAAAAGACAATTAAATAAATATTATAATACAATTCAATTATATGTGCTATGGAGCAACAAGAATAGGTAACATTTTATAGTTTGTGATACATAGAACTCAGTAGTAATAATTTAAAATACATAATATTTGCCTGATAACTCGATTTTCCAATTAGTGGAGAAACACCCATATATATATATATATATATATATATATATATATATATATATATATATATATATATATATATATATATATATATATATATATATATATATATATATATATATATATATATATATATATATATATATATATATATATATATATATTATTGTGTAAGCGCTAACGCCCTGTGTATACTCTTTTCAGAATAGGACTGTTCCGGCTGAGCCATATGTTTATTATCGGGATTAGGGTAGACGTATTTAATTGCCTTCAGGCAATTGCGACAGAGTCTCGATAACAATGTTTAGTTTTAAGTAAAGTATTGAAGGGCTGCTTCGACGGCCCTATGAGAGGAATATGTAGAGGTTTTGTAAGATAGTCGAGAATATACGTTTGTAGCAGACGCTTGTTCTTTTGTTTTAATTATCGTTGGGCATTCGTTTACAGATCAGGTGTGCGGTTAACTCACGTGCCGCTTATTAATAATCAATTCCGTGTCACTGTGCTATATTTTTGGACACTTTGTGCGATTTATTTGTGTAGCCGGTCACTACGAAAAGTGGTTGTGTGCCTAATTAATTGTTTAGTTGGTGCATTATGTTTTGTTTCACGAACAATGGGTAAACGATCTAGATCTCGCAGTCAGTGCTCCAGTTCGAGTGCAGACAGTGATAGAAAACATTATCGCAATCGAAAATCTCGCAGAGGCGCAGAGGAAAGTGATTCAAGGAAACGTCCAGAATCACGTATCGTGGACGTTAGACAAAAACGTTTGTCTTCTCGTTCCAGCTCTGCATCTGCAAGAACTCCTGAACCTGAGAGCACAGAAGAGAGGTTCAGAAGACTGGAAAACATGATTAGAAGTCTAAGTCGTCAACCTCAATCAACCGAATCCAGGCAGGAAGTACCTAGATTGAAGGTCAGTAGTGGTTGTATACCAGAATTCTCGCCAGAAAATAGTAATCTGACGGCGCACCAATGGCTACTAAAGATTGACCAACTAAGATTGTTAAATCAGTGGGATGAGATAACAACTATTTACCACATGCAAACGAGACTAGTAGACATGGCAAAAAGTTGGTACCACAGCCTACAAAACTATAATTTATCTTGGGAGGAGTGGAAAGCGTTGGTGAAAAGAAGTTTTCCCGACCATACCGACTATGCAACTCTCCTTCAAACCATGCTCAACAGACGAAAAGAACCGACCGAAACAATGACCACGTACTACTTTGAGAAAATGGAACATCTTAGAACGTGAGATATTCATGGTAAGCGGGCGGTTTCTTGCTTAATACACGGCATCGGCGACTCTGTAGTGCAGAATGGAGCAAGAGCCGGGAGATACGAGACCCCAGAATCCTTATACGAGGAATATCTATCTGCATTGCATGCAAGTGTGCCGTCTACTTCTGGCCAACAACAGCAAGGTCAACAAGATAAGCATATGAGGAAACATGGGTCGGGTGATTTAAGAAATAATCTCCCAAATAAGTCGAAAAACAACGGTTTCTCGACAAAGTGTTTCAATTGTGGTCAACGTGGCCATATCGCATCGAAGTGCTTTAAACCTCGTATTCAGTGCAATGTGTGCAAGCTGTTAGGACATGATGAACGAAACTGTCCAAGAAATAATAGGCAAGATAAACAAGGTGGCAAGTCGCAATCTACTCTAAATTTATATGTATTTAAAAATGAGGATATCAATACCTGTTATTTTATTGATTGTTCCATAAATGGATCTTTTTTCCGCGGCTATGTGGACTCAGGTAGCCACGCTGTTTTATTACGTGAGTCAGACGTCGCTAGTCTAGGTTTGGATCTTCACCCTGTACATATATGCTTAAGTGGTTTTGCGGGTGGCTCAATATCGATCCGCCATAAAGTTTTTATTCGTCTTAGCAGTAGATTCGTAGATTTAGCAGTGGCGTCCGTTGAAGCACTCGTGGTGCCAGACGTGGCCCAACAAGTGTCTGTCATTGTAGGACAACCATTTATCAATCATCCTGATGTTATTATGGTGGTACGCGAAGGACAAGTTAGGTTATTTAATGTAGATAGGGCTCCACTTAATGAACTTGATACTTTACCATCTCGCAAAGTCACCCTGTGGGCTAAGGAGACTACCGTTATCCCCCCTCATCACATAGGGCATATACCCTTGAATGCCTCTGAGGATTGTGGAGATGTATTTGTAGATTTACAAAATAGGTCCTGGCCAAATAAATTTCACGTGTACCAGTCTTAAACATTTCAAACAATGCTATTTTATATTAAAGGTCGCGTGATCGCAAGGGCTGTTACTTGCGCTGCTGACAAATGTCCACAAAATGTCGAATGTTTATCGGTCAATTCAAATGCTGTCAATTATTTTACGATGTCTGATCTTCAAGACCGCATTGATCATAATCTTGACCACGACGAGAAAGCTAAATTACTCGATATGGTAAATAAATACCGAGATCGTTTTGCTACCAACCTTAATGAGGTGAGGAAAACTGATGATACGGAAATTTGCGTTAAACTTACCGATGACATACCTGTCACGTATAGGCCTTACCGGTTAGCTTTCTCCGAAAGAGAGAAGGTTAGGGAAATAGTACAAGACCTACTTGATAACGACATAATCCGGGAATCTTCATCTCCTTATTCGAGCCCCATCCTATTAGTAAAGAAAAAGAACGGTGAAGCGCTAACGCCCTGTGTATACTCTTTTCAGAATAGGACTGTTCCGGCTGAGCCATATGTTTATTATCAGGGTTAGGGTAGACGTATTTAATTGCCTTCAGGGCGACAGAGTCTCGATAACAATGTTTAGTTTTAAGTAAAGTATTGAAGGGCTGCTTCGACGGCCCTATGAGAGGAATATGTAGAGGTTTTGTAAGGTAGTCGAGAATATACGTTTGTAGCAGACGCTTGTTCTTTTATTTTAATTATCGTTGGGCATTCGTTTACAATTGGAAATTAGGCTATGGAAATGAAAAACACTGTACTTGAATGAAGACTATTTTATTAAATAGCTTTGGTCTCTACTAAGTGCGTCTGTATCCTATATGAACATCTATACGACTGTTTTAAGCTAGAATATATTTCTCACATTATGCACTAGCCATAGTCCCTAATGCCCTAAGATTAAAGTGAGTTATTACATCTAGGATTAAAGTGAGTTATTTATTATAAACAACTTATAGACTTTACGACTAAGAACACTTGACTCGGACCCTTAGATAAAATCAGTTTTTGTAATGTAATACTTTTCTGTTATGACTAACATTTAACCCACTCCCCCTTAAAAAAAAACCCAGGAGAATAAGAGTTTTCATATGACCCATAATCCTAATAATAAGTAATACATTTCCTCATTGTAAGTAATTCATGTTTTTTGTGAAAGGCGTATATTCTACAGTACCTAGGTAATATTATAGGAATATAAGTCAAATATATGTTATTAGTTTTAACGGCAGCAGAGTTGTACTTAATACCGATTTGTTATAAATATTTATGATTTTCTAGATGCAATTAATAAACAAGGACTGACAGTGATTTATAAATATTTAAAGAGAGCCAGACTCCCAACAGTTCCAAGTTTATTTAAAATGAGCGACGACGAAAGAAGAAATTTCACTTTCGATTGGATGAAATCTGAAACTTTAATAAAGCAAATTTTCATGATGGATGTATTCATTGGGTTTTTAGTGGATGCCAATATATATAATGGGTCTGAAAATGTGATGTACGTAGGTCAATTATACCAAAGATGTCCCCTTCCAAGGTATGTAAATTAATGTTTTTTTATGATTACTTTCTATTAGAAAATTCAGAATGCATTGAGTGGGAGAATATTTCTATGGAACACTATAGTCCAGTAACTTTATACATCACAGCATGCGTTTATCATTTTCAGTTTATCATTTTTTTTAACTTAAATGAATTTTGACCCTGATTATACTATCGAAGCCCTGTACTTTTATGATGTTAAAAAATAAAAAGAGAAGTGTGAACGATGATTATAACAAAAGTTCAAAAGTTTATTTGTTTCGCAATTCCTTATCCGATTGTTTTACGAAACACAACCTGTGAAACAGTGTTAGAGGACCAACAGTTTATTGCCAACAGTTATAGCTCGTACAGCTGAAGAAAGGGACACCACATTGCTTTTACGTTTGAATTTCACTTCCTGGAAGTTCTGGCCAACCATCTTTAGCATCGATTCTCTCCCAATCTCTAGAGCCATGTGGCTGTTGACACTAGATTCTCCAACCAGACCACTGCTGATGGACATAATGAAATCTGTTGTAAGGAATGGAGAGTGCTGTGCAAACGATCTACAGAGTTTTTCAATATCTAATTCATCTCTGGTGACACGAGATGGTCGCATGTCAACATGTTGTTGCTTGTCAATATGTTGTTGAGTTGTTGCAGTGGTAACCTAGCAGTATGTTTCCACTTCATGGCAGATATTATGTAGATACACCATGCCTAATGTCCATCGAGAGAGTACACTGTCAGTCATACCACGTCCTCGGATGAGCCCTCCATAGCTTTTCATAGATTTCATCAGTACTTGCTCAATGGTCATATCTGACCATATATCGAACCAAAATTTGTTAGTGTGCCGGATGGTGAAGTATCCCTTTTTTGTGAATTTATCGTACTCAAGTGGGTCCATTTTCCTCTCCATTTCCAGCATATCTTGCAGATATAATTGTGTGCACTTCGCATAAAAGAAGTGGCCTGCTGCGTGAAAGAATGGAAGCATTTTCTGGATGGCGTCCAAATGCAAATTCCAATCGCCTGTCCGTTCTGCTTGGATAAATTGCTTCATCAGTGTCACCATTCGAAAATAAAGAACCCACAGCTTTGCTGTTGGTTCATTGCTTTCAAGCGTGCATAAAGCATCCGTGAATTTCGTCATTCCTATACTGACCCTTTCAGAAAGTTTTGTCTATCGTTTTACCACTGCTTATCAAGTTGAAAATAATTGAAATACGAAACAGAGACCAGTTACTTGTAAAACCTGAAAATTAGAATTATAGAATTACCTTGAACAAAGTTCTAGAGTGACCTGAGTGAATCTTGGTAATTCAGTCAGTTAGTAACTAATGTCAATAACTAGAAGAAAGAAAAAGGCATAAACATCACACTGTCTCTCAAGGCATAATTTCTATTACTGGCCTTGTCATAACATAATTAATCTGGTTTTAATTTAGTTATAAAAGCTACAAAAAGAACTTTAGGAAAAGGAAAGTCTCCAATCACGTCTCTCTTAGAAGGATCAAAAATGTTTATCAAATTATCAACAAAAGAAGAGTCAATTACCGCTCTTTTAATTAGAAGGATACTAATCGAACTTAGGCATGAAATTTTGGCTGGTATGGTGGTATGGTGATGAACTGTAATCATCACCATACCAAATACTATTTTAAATGTTCTGTTGTATTATAACTATTTAATAATAATAATAATAATAATAATAATAATAATGATAATACATACTTGGCTCGTTGCGTCTACTCAGGACACACTACTCGTCTTAGGCTCGTCTACTCAGGACACACGAATTGCGACCTCAATGACCGCTTACGCCGCGGACGTGGGGAGCGGTCGTTGAGTAACGAGGCTGGAGGGACTCTCTGGACTAGTCGGAGGCCAGGGGGGACTTACCAGCACAAAAAAAAATAAATAGTGTGTGACAATAATAATAACTTAAAGTTTATCTAAGAAGCCAAAAATTAAAACTTTATCAGTTTATTTAATCTTAATCTAATATTATGTGACGACGATGTTGACATGATTTCATTATCAGAGATAATTGTGAACGACTCACTAGCAGAGATCCCGGAAGAGCTTGGAATTGAGAAGTTTGAAAAAAATTATCTTAAATGGCTGAATCTCGGAAACTATTGGGTCTACAGAGACAAATCTAGTATCATATTGTAGCAAATTTAGTCTACTTAAAAACGCCATAAAAAAGTGTTTTCAAAAACTAGTCCTTTAGGCTTATAATCGCCAAAATTTAAAAAAAGAACGATTTTTTGGCGGTTTCTTCAATTTTTGATAATTTTATAAATATTTCTCTACTAATAATAGACGTTCCCTCACTGCCTTCAATACATAAATATTTACCTATAACAGTGAGGTAACCAAGGTTTACTACCAAGGTAATATCTTTGTGAGAATTTCTTAATGAAAACGGGACACTCAAGAATATATAATGTATTACAATATTAGAATAAAATACTAGTTAATAGTTTTTCCCTTTTCCATTCCATGCGCTTCATTGTTCCTAACCGTGTTGATATCTCGTACGTGCCCATAACGTAAATGCTAACGAGGCACCCATTGGAGTAGAATCCGAAATATTTCTAACACCTTGAACCTTGAAATTGAATTTGGCGATATGAATCTTCTGATAGATTGTATCATATTCTGATAGTTTGTATGCATAAATACCATATTTCAAATGGGCCCCACGTTTTTATTTCTTAACAAACGTCCGAATCTCAGGCAGGTCCAGGCTTCTGTCCTAATTATTTTGTAGTTTTTAGTAAAACTGATGATTTAAAACAAATCGTTTGTTAAAAGTAATTTTAATTTTTTTAACACTCGGAGTAGTTTCCACAAACACCAAAACACTTTCACTTCGCTCCACGCGCGTTTCGCCAACCAAGTTGGCATCATCTGGAGACGATTAAAACTAAACTTAAACTACAAAATCTACCCTTTGTATACCATTTATGGTGAAATCACTAGTCACGCTTCAATGATTAGTTGCTAAGCAACGCGTAAAGCGGGCTATACGGTATAGGTCCCTTGTCGCTATTCATACTACTTTTACATTTTACAATTTCTATGCTCTCAAATGCATCCAACTCTCCATTATTGGTCACATTTCTAACTAATCTTAAATTACAAATATCTATTCTATGATTGTTGTCAAAAGCATGTAGTGCAACACTAGACTTATCTGTTCGTCCATATTTTAGATGAGCCATACGCTCTCTAAATCTGGTGTTCATTGATCGTCTCGTTTGTCCAACATATTTTCGATAACAATCATTACAACAAATTTGGTAAATCCCAGACCTTTCATTTGGAAAAATTTTATCCTTTGGATTGTCTAAAAGTTGTAATTTATTACTCGACGAATGAATCGCTGTTATACCCACGTTTTTGAAGACCTTACTCAAACCACGAGTAAACCGGGGTTCGTACGGGATTAATACATATTTTGGAGTCTCTATATCCTTTTGAAAGGTCGTAGAATTACGAAGTGTGTCCTTAAATTTACGCTTCCTAATTAGTTTTTCAACTATATCTCTAGGATAACCATTACTCACAGCTATATCTTTAATTAATACTTTTTCTTTTTAAAACGTCTCATTACTGAGAGGGAAACTTAGTAAACGATGGACAAAAAAAATTAAAACTTTTTATGTTGATAGCAGTGGTGAGAGTCATTAGGGATATATCTGATCGTACTGGTATCTTTTCTATATATATCAAATTCTAACTTATTGTCACTATTTTTAATTACTAATACGTCTAAAAATGAAAGTTCCCATTATTTCCTAGTTCATATATAAACTTTACAGAAGTGAAACGACTATTGAATTTGGAAATAAGTTTTCGACATCCGCAATCTTAGTGTCAAACACGGCAAAAATGTCATCCACATACCTCAGCCAAATCCTAGGAAAATACTCGAATTCTTCTTTTGCTTCAGTTTCAAATCGACGCATGAAGACATCGGCAATGAAAGGCGATAAACAGTGACCCATTGCGGTTCCTTGTTCCCTGTTCATAGAACTTGTCATTGAAACGGAAGCAATTTTGTTTCATGCAAAGTTTTGTAAGGTTTATATATTCTTCTATTGCTTCTTTTCTATAGTTATTTAATTCGAGTAAATCCTCAAGATAGTCCAAGGTCTGTGGAATTGGTACACTCGGAAATAATGAACAAACATCAAAGGAAATCAAAATTTCACCCTCTTGCAATTGTCTTCACCTTATCAATGAAATCATTCGAAGTTTTAACTGAAAAACTAGGCTGTGCAATGGGCAAACTTTCAAATTCCTTAGTCAACCATTTTGATAAGTGGTAAGTCGGGGATCCAATAGACGATACTATTGGACGCACCGACTTCCCTGGCTTATGAATTTTTGGTAGACAATACAATCTAGGGTTAGATACATGCAACCTGTTATTTAATTTTTTTTTGATATATAACCTTATAATCAATAAAGCAAATAAAAAAAAAAATGTAAGTGGTTAGTATTTTGCCCTTGAATTGTAATTTACTTTTATTTGTATTTTTTTCAAAATTTTATTAACTTTGAGGCCAATTGGCGACAGCCCATTGGAAGACGATGTTAATGGATTTAAATACTATTTATTTATTTTCTTTGGTTATAATACATAAGAATTTGCGCTATTATATTCGGGGAAAGGCAAATTTAAATATGTTAAAAATGATCGTAAAAATGTGAATTTTCCCAAATTTCGGTAAACTTTAAAGCACATAACGCGACCTAGCGTTATGCACATAGCGCTACAGGAAAAATTTTGCGCTTAATAGTATTACGACCACCATACTGTAACTATATTTACTTGAATTTTATTATATTGAAGCACATTTTAAGACCCATGCATATCGAACTGAAAAGTCCATGCTCTTCGGTGGGGCAAGACGAGGCATCACGCGAGAGGCGGAGCTAGACCGGCGAATAGGACTTAACAGGGTCGGACTCTATTGTCTAGAGTGCACTACACATACCTACCCATGATACTAAGACTACAAGATATACTAACGCGCATGCGATCCCCTATCTCTCTCGCTCTGCTGACGTCATTCCGTGACAAATTTCAAATATTCAAATTTGACAGATCTTCAAAATACATAATTTTATAAGTTTAAATACATTATTTTATAAGTTTAAATGCGTTATGTTAATTATTTTGGTCATTTGTGATTGTGATAAACAATGGTTTACTGGGCTATGAAGGGTTATACCAATAATAATAATAAAAAAAGTAAAAATTCTTCCAGTAGGTACATACTTTAGTTTTCCAACTGCAGCAGAGATTTGCAAATTATGGGTGCAAAAGTGCTACCAAACGCATGATTTTAATATTAAAAATGCTAGAATATGTTCGAAGCATTTTTCTGATTATGATTTTCAAGTTATAGACAAATTATTGCAATTGCCCAAAAATAAGTGGAAGTTGAAAGATAATGCTGTACCTTCACGTCTTTGCCTTTTACTTTTTTCTTTAATTATGGATGTCATAATTATATTAATAAATAATTAAGAGTATCAAATATATAAGTTATAAAAGAAAATCTTAGCTAAAGGCTAAAGATGCCAAATAAAACTCAGGTTATGGTTATGTCAAAACTTACCTTTCGTGCGGTTGTGTGTACATGCTAAATTGTGCCTGCTCTAAATAGGAAAAAAACTGCACTATGTACGAATAATAATTATTGTACGAATTTAATCAGCAATATCAATTTAACACTAAAAAATCCAAAAACCAAACAAACAACATCCTATATCTGCAAAATCAGAACAGCAACACGACACGGGAGAAAATAAAAAATAACGGAAGCTAAATTGGCGCGTATGTTTAAAGGAAATGTGAATATTATTAGTTATTTTGTGACGGTTTTCATAATTAATTATATAAAATAAACTAATGTATATTTATATCTATATTTTGTCTTTATTACACGTTCACTTGCTTTATCTGTAAAGACTCCGTGCAGTTATAGAAAAGTAAAGGTCTAATGCAGTAATTACTAATTAATGTACAGGTTCTTTAGAAACAATCCTTCTACTAAGTGCTATTCCAGTTCAAGGATTATAGACGTGGATAGTCATTGATTCCAGTTATTCGTGCCGTAGTAGACCTTTAACGCAAAGTACCAGCTCCCAGCTCTCCAACACCAGCTATTTGCCAGTGTTCGGGGTACGGGCCCTTTAATGAGCGGGAATATCATGTTGGTTGGGTTGTCTTGTTCTTTTTTGTACCTACCTATACGGGGCGTTTAATAACTTGGGAGATTATTTTTAATTCATGGTAATATATTATGCTAAAAGTAAACGAATTACAAAAAATAAACCCAATGAAAGTGCTTTAATAAACGAGAAAAATTAAAATATGAAATGTTTCTCAAGTTCGTAAACACCCTGTATACTTAAACAATGTCCAAAATAATTATAATAGTCGGATCATAACGAAACTTTATAATAAAACCATGTTAAGAGCTTTCGTCTACATATATCGCCATGCATTTTGTCACGGGGTGACGTCATGCGCGAGTTTGTTCTAAACGCGTTTCCCAAGTGATCATATCTTGTATTCTTAGTATCATGATACCTACCTATCTATTTGGCGGTATTGTATTGTCTGATCAGTGTTGTTTATAGTGTACTAGCTACGGTATCGCAATATTGTTTTGGTTTTATATATGTATTTTAATGCTATAATGGATAAGGAATACAGGCAAGGGAAAACCGGAAAATTACATTTATCCACAAGAAGAGTATCCCGCAAAAAGTTAATGAAAAATATAACAAAAAACCGTGTGGTAAGATAATAATTATAACAATATTAAAAATGTATATTTAATTTTTGTGCGAAACTATACCTACGACAATGTGACATGCTATTTTTCTAGAATGAACAGTGTGTAGAAAAAATAGGAACAATGCCTACTATAAATGTTGATATTGAAGAAGTATGTTTTGCAAATGATGTCAATAATGAGGTATTGCATTTGTTAATTAATTATTATCGTATGATAATAATTAATTATTATATTAATTGTGGTATAAATTACCTACCTGTTTATGTGGCAGTACATAAAAAAATTAATAAAATAAGAATATTACGTTTTAGAGTATTATGCTTACTGATATTTATGTACAGTCATAGCCAATGAAATATTTATATTCTAAGTGTTTTGTTTTAGAAATGTGTACAATTTTATTCGGTCTTCTTTTGATAGGTAAAACTAAAAATAATGTCACTAAGCATATCGAATTATATTATTTCCCTAATTATGTATTCAAAATTAAACCATTTTTAGTATATCACATATAAATATAGGTAGATATTTATATCACATTTAGAATATTCTTACTGGCCATGCGCCCTGAAAAGGACAAATATAGAAGGGGGGGGGGGCAGAGTAAAATAAATTTGAAAAATTATATATTTATCATTAAAAATGTATATATTTAATGACATAGTTATAAATAAAAATCGAGTGTTTAATTTTTCAGGGGGGGGGGCAAGTGCCCTGCTTTGACCCTCCCCTCTTTCCATCTCCCATGTTACTGGGTATAGTGTACATTTAAAACATTTTAGAATGCTAATAATGCCAATAATGAAGATGATGGACCTTCGGCCGTGCTTTTGGATAACCAGACAGAGGTATGCAAAGCGAAAAAAAATTTTCTAATATTTTCCCTAGGAAGAAGCCCAGGAAAACATTCGAAAAAATTGTAATTGAAGAAGAAAAACATTTTAGATCAACAAATTTTAAAGCCAAAAAGAATCCGTAAAAAGTTAATTTTTCATAGCGAAGATGGGGATTATGGGAGAAATTGTGCAAAACCTGATATGTCACCTACAGACTTCTTAGAAGCAAAAGATAGGTTCCTAAAGACATTAACACAAACGGAGAAAGAAAGGGTTGCGTTAGAAATGAATACTCGTCAACAAAGTAACTCAGATATATGGTACCTTGAAAGAAAGAAAAGACTAACTGCATCAATGTTTGGACTAGTTTGCAAAAGAAGGGCTAGCAGTTCAAATAGCACGCTGGTTACAAATTTGCTATATCCAAAAAATTTTTCATCCGTTCACACCGAATATGGCAGCAGAAATGAAGTCACAGCACTCATGGAACTGAAACAATTAACTGGTCAGGACATCCAACCATGTGGGATGTTCACTTACAAAAACTACCAATTCCTATCAGCAAGACCGGATGGTCTCATTGGAGATCAGGGAGTTGTAGAAGTAAAATTCAAAAGCGATCGATGCTAGGAAAATTACATTTTGGGACAAAAACAGAAAAATTAACGAAAATCATAATTATTTCTATCAAATTCAAGGACAGATGCAGATTGCGGATAGAAAATATTGTTTATTTGCCGTTTGGACCCCAAAGGGCATAAAATATGAAACAGTTTTGCGAGATGACGAGTTCTGGAAAACAAAAATGGAAAATAAGTTAACATCTTTTTATATAAATTTCATGCTGCCAGAACTAGTCGATAGTAGGAAAAATAGATCAATGCCCCTACGCTCTTAAAAGCTCTGGATTGTGTCGATATATGTATATGTATATATATATATATATATATATATATATATATATATATATATATATATATATATATATATATATATATATATATATATATATATATATATATATACAATCTGCAGAGAGCAGAGGCATTTGCACAACAAGTGGCCCTTTTCAGGGCCACTTGATGTGCAAAATCCGAGCGGCACCTCCACGTGGTGCACATTGGATAACGCTAACGCCGCCGGTAAAGAGGAAAATTGCAGACAAACGCTGAGTTTTAGAGGCAACAACATTTTAAATGCATCGAAAAATGAAAAAAAAATTCGACTCCTTGCGAAAATCGAAGCTTTTTTTTCCCACGATATTTTTCTCCAAACCTCAGCATGACCCAGCAAAAAATCGACAAATTTCAAAAATTCCAATTTTGCAAGCTGCATAAGTCATGTAAATTTGCACTAAAAAAATGTTTCGGACAAAAGATTTATGTTTTTTTACGTACAATCGATTGCCTGTATAAAAATAGGGGGTTCCATTAAAAAAAACAAAGTTGACTTCCAATGACCTTGAAACCTCCATCCAAGGTCAAAAGTACCATCACTTTTCATTTACCATCACTGGCAAATATTATTCAGGGTGGTCGTTCAAAATGGGACACCCTGTATGTATGTATATATATATATATATATATATATATATATATATATATATATATATATATATATATATATATATATATATATATATATATATATATATATATATATATATAATTTTTATTTTCGAAATAATTCTCTACACTCTAAAAATCCGCCTGCAAAAGGTTTTTCAAATAAAATATATTGAATTTATAAATTTGATATGTCAAAAGTGACTACCTGTTAAATTTATTTCCATTTCATAATTGCATAAATATACGGTGCTTGCTTGTATTCCGTCACGTTGTTTGCATTATATAATACCTCATCTACGTAATATCAAAATTAATTTCAATCAAATAACTATAATTATTTTCCATAAGTTTTTAAATGAGCCCCAAGCAAATAATACTGAAACCGTCTTTACAAGTTTCTGTACGTTCATCATTCTTTCCGGCAGGGACCGCCACAACGTATACGGTTTGACATATTACAACAACAATTTTTGACCGATTTTAAATTTCTTTTTTTTGTCTTAAAGAAAAGAGAAGTGAAATTTTCCATATTTCAATGAATTTTGAAATTACTTATTATTTACTGAGTTATACTGATACAAAATATGGTGATTTTCAGTAGATTAAAGCTGTGTTCGCGATATTTTTTTTTCAAAATCAAAGAAATAGGGAAAATTCATAGGGTATGATATATATTCTGTCCGAATCTCAAATCAAAATGTTAATAAATAACGCCATAAAATGTCAAACCGTTTACCCCTGCAGAGGGCAACAATATTCTTGGTATGCATGACTCTTAAGTGTGGTATTCAGAAATTCATGATTGAAAATAAAATAGTATACTCGATGGGGATTTTCATTAATGTCTCGAGATTTTATGTATTATATAATATAATATAAAATAATATATTCTCTAGACAGTAATGAAAATCTTCCCAATTCGTATTATAATATACTATCAATTAAATGATTTCAGCCCCATTAAAAAGAAGAGACTGTTTCCAAAGCATGTAAAATCTGAAGACGAGGGTGTGGAAGAACGGGAGATCCAGCTAGCACACAATATCATAAAATATGTGATAAAAACAATAATTGTCAATACTACAGCTAAGGAACCTAACGAGATTCGACTGCAAGAAGCCACTGATGTTATTTTGAATATAAGTAATTTTATGGAAGAGGTATTAATTCAACCATCCCATTTAGTGTAGGAAATATTATAGAAAGGGTTAAAAAACAATTCATTCATGAAAAACTTCAAAAATTAGTACCCGAACACAATAGATACTTAATAACTTTTTGATTTTTAGTTGAATGAGAATTACACAAATCCAGAAGAGACGGAAGAAGACACGGTTCCAATAACATTCAGCAAACTTCAAGCCGAAACAGATATTTTCTTGGGCAAACCACATCCTGGTATTTGGATCAAATATTTTAAGTACCTGTTCGCTGGTACAAACGTAACTATAAATCCAGATAAAGATCTGTTATATACAACTGAGTGGGATATACAATATCTGATCAAAACGTTGAGTTATGTTATGGGTACTTCGGATGAATATATTGAATTGTACATGTGGTGGGAAACTGTTTACGCAATGATTATCAACACTTCTTCAGATATAACTGAATACATTCATAAACAATTTACTTACTATGAAACTGGAATAAGCAGGATAGCACGTTCAAGGTAAGCCTGGTCATGGGAAAATATATTATATAGAGTTGCATCATCATACATTTAAATCAGTAGGGGAACCTGGCCTAAAATGACATACCACTTCAACTTTCATTTGTAAAATTTTTATTTTTTAATTTAAAAATCTTCAAAAAAAACAGTTAGGTAGAATTTCCCACAACTAAACAGCTTAAAATTAAAATAATATTGGTCCTTATAAAAATATGTAACACAAAATGGTTCCGGTGTCGTTTTTCCCGAGTCGATTAGGGTAAAATGGCATAGTGCTAAATTAGCACAGGTCAGAAAAATATTGTTTGCGGGAATTTGGAAACCTGCACAATCACAGCAATCAGATTATGAACAATGGTGCGAATTTCAGAGGAACATGTTTTTATCAATCAACGCGAAATTAATCAAAAAAATGTCTTCACAAAATAAAAAATTTAAAAAATTTACTACTAAAAATGTTCCTCGGAAGGTCGTTAACATTGTGGAAAATCACTCGTCACACTCTTTTGACAAAGAAGAACTTGACCTTCTAAACTAGGGTTTAAACTTTGCTGTAGCCCCTTCTGATGAGATTTTGGATGATGTCGTGGCAGGGATTGAGAGTAAGGTCTTCAAAAACGTGGGTATAACAGCGATTCATTCGTCGAGTAATATATTACAACAACTTTTAGACAATCCAAAGGATAAAATTGTTCCAAATAAAAGGTCTGGGATTTACGAAATTGGTTGTAATGATTGTGATCGAAAATATGTTGGACAAACGAGACGATCAATTAACACCAGATTTAAATAGCATATGGCTCATCTAAAATATGGAAGAACAGATAAGTCTAGTGTTGCACAACATGCTTTTGCCCACAATCATAGAATATATATTAGTAATTTAAGATTAGTTAGAAATGTGACCAATAATAGACAGTTGGATGCATTTGAGAGCATAGTAATTGTAAAATGTAAAAGTAGTATGAATAGCGACAAGGGACTTATACCGTATAGCCCGCTTTACGCGTTGCTTAACAACCGATCATTGAAGCGTGATTAGTCACGCGTAAATTTCACGGTGATACCATTAGTGACGTCACCCTGAAAATAGTATAAATATGGTAGATTTTGTAGTTTAATTAGTTTGAATCGTCTCCGGATGATGCCAACTTGGTTGTCGACACGCGCGTCGAGCGAAGTGAAAGTGTTTTGGTGTTTGGAAACCGTGCCCATCTGGAGCACTTTTGGCATTTTATCCAGGGTTCTTTGGACCTTGACTTCGAATATAAACGGCTGCAGTATCAACATGGGGGGTCATTTTCCTCATTATCTTACGAAAATATTATGTCATTTTCGTGTTCATCCAGTTGTAGGAGAGTCAGATTTTTAATTGCGCGTTTTGCAGCTCCTCGAGTTTCCGTAGTTCGTTTCTCAGTTTCTTTGGCCTTCAACCCTTACGGACGGGACGGGAGTACCTGTCAAAAGTTTTGTAACATCAGATCTAGTTATTTGTTACACACCTGATGTGGATGGAAGATGAGAAATTTTGTGAGGTCGAATTATTGTAGGTAGTTGATGGAAGCAAAGTGTTCTCTTTGGCGAAAGTTAACATCACTATTTTTGTGACTGGCGTGCCCAACGACTAGGAGGAGGACTTTATTCAAAATGGCGGATACAGAATGGCGGACTATCCTATTTGAGAACCGAATTGTCTCAAACTGAAACGTTGTGCTGTTCAAGGTCTCATTACGATTTTTGACCAGAGACAACAAAAGAGACGCGCAACTGCGTGTAGCCTACGAGTTCGCAGTATTGCTCTGGTTCACTGTATGGGAACATGAAGAGTAGATGGCGCGGGTGTAATTGAATGGAATTTAAAAATGCGATTCCTATTATTTATTTTTCAAGCTTACCCTACCCTGAAAGTGCACGCTTTCGCGTCCTCCTATCGTCCCTGAAACAGCGTCTTTTGTGGCCTCTGAAACTGAGCGGACTGTGGTTTTTTGTGGCCGCCGACAAACACCCAAAGTCAGGCGGGCATAAAACTGTTTTTATTTGTAACAACAATCATAGCGGGAATGCAGTCACGTGCACTTTCAGGCTGGGAACAAGTGTAGCCACAAAACAAACACTAACTGCGTTAATTGCGAACAACGAATAAATAGACACGAATCTAGTCATAAAATTGCGCAAATTCAAATAAAAAGGCGAGTAAACAAACGTAAAGAAGATGGCGGACCGTGAACGACAAGTGACAGTTGGGTGTTCGATTCTAGGGCGAGCGCAGCGCCACCTCAGTACAAGTTGTCTAGTGTGGAACAGAGATAAACTTACGGGGATATCTGCAAGAGGGACAAGCAAGACAAATACAATAAAAGCGAACCCTTTTGCGGATGGACTTGCGCGTCTCTTTGTTGTCTCTGTTTTGACTCCAACTTAAAAAAATAAAAATGGCGACTCCAAAATGGCAGACTAGCGAATTTATGAATCGATTTGTCTCAAACTTGGGATTGTTTAAGATTACTGGACTCATTTCATTGCTTTTAACGAGTTTTCTGACGTTTGGTAGTAAATAAAATCGTGGAGCCCCTAAAAACCGTATTTCAAATGTGCCTCACGATTTTATTTTTACCAAACGTCAGAATCTCAGGAAGCTCCAGGGTTGCGTCCCAAATATCTGTAGTTTTTAGTTCAACTGATGATTTAATATAAAACCATTTAAGTTGAGTGTTCTTTTACCCATTTCTATTTATATTAAATACCCAAATCTACGAAGAGTACGCTGGCGTCCATTTGAAAGTGCACGATTTTTTTGATATTGTAATGTGATCTTTTTATATTTCATTTTGACACTTATTTGAAACTTCAAAAAAATGTCAGTAATTAACTCCGTAATTTACAAACCATTTTATTAGTTTTCAAGTTTTAAAATGCCGCGATTATATGAACCTGAAAAAATGCGAGCTGTTACATTGTTTGAAAATGATTGGTCGTTACAGGCAGTTGCAGATGAGCTAAATGTGAGTAAGAGTTGTATATTCAAACTCAAACAAAAATGGAATGCAGTAGGAAACGTTCGCTACGTCCACGGCGGAGGGCGTCGTAAAATAAGCACTGTGGAGCAAGACAACCTCTTCCAAGACCATCTTAGAACGAATCCCTTTGAAACAGCAGTGACGGCCTGTTTCGAAACGGAGTTTCCTGGATCTGTGAGGTCTGCAAGGCGGCGGGTGAAGCGTTCAAAGTTACGAAATTATGCGGCAGCAAAGAAGGTATTTTTGGAGCCAAGGCATAAAGAACAACGTCTTAATTTGGCGAACCAGTTTGTCGGTAGGCCCGACAACTTTTGGAATAATGTCATATTTTCCGACGAAAAGGTCTTTCAGTCATGTCATGATGGTTCCATCCGCGTCTACCGACCTCAGAATTCGAGGTATGAAGAGAGGTATATTAAACCTACCGACCGGAGTGGACGTTTTTCCATCAATGTTTGGGCATGGATAAGTTCCCTAGGTCCCGGTGTTTGCTGGAGGATAGGAGAGAGCCTTACCGGACAGAGTTACATACGCATATTGGACAATATTATGCTGCCGTCCGTCACTATGTTGTATCCTCAGAATTTTATTTTCCAGCAAGATAATTGCTTAATTCATACGTCAAGGATTGTAACTAACTGGATTAATGAACACAATATAAACGTGCTACCTTGGCCCATAAAGTCGCCCGACTTAAACCCAATTGAAAATGCATGGTCGATGATTGTTAAGAATATTTATAATAGACCTGGTAATAGACATTTCCGCCCAGCAAATGCCGAATTGAAAATGCTTGGGACAATATCAACGTAGATTACACGAGGACACTTGTTTCATCAATGAGACGTCGATTGCAAGGTGTAATAGACTCAAATGGCGCCTGGACGAAATATTTAATTTTATACAGACCTACTCGCGTTGGAGTTTTGTAGTTTTAAGTTACTTAATTTTTATAATTTAGTTTGTTTTGAACATTTTTGGGGCGTTCTTGTTAATTTGGAATTTTTTTGATTGAATAATAATACACATTTTAATTTTGATAAGTAATAATTAGCAGAGACAACCAAGAGACGCGCAAGTCCATGCAAATTTTGTATTCCCAATATAAAACTGGCCGACTGTATTGAAACGTATATGCAGAGGGCGCGTGGGTTGCTTTGGCATTTTTAAAAAAGCGCGCGCAGAATCCCACTTCCATAATTATTTTATTTTATTTTGTATCGAATAAATGAAACACAACAATGAAAATAAATCATCTATTGATGAAAAACAAACAAAAACGACTTACAGGGGTCATTCTGCCACACAGGAAAGTCCCAAAAGTAACGGACTTATGATGTCATTTTTTAAATTATTTCATTCTAGAATAAGTTACTACTTTAAAAGGGGCAAAAAACTCACATTTTTTCAGTTATAGAAAAACATAAAACATGTTTAAAATCACAAACACAAAGAACTATTTACATTGTACATAAAATTATGTAGGTATGTATATACATTAGGTATGGAACTCTCGGTGCTGAACAGTTTTAAGCTTACGCTTAGATGCCCTAGCATCTTTGCGATCCTGTAGATTCTTTTGATTCTTCCTCTTACACCACCATGGAATTCCTATCTTACTATATTCCATACAGCTCGGACTATTGCGTTAATGACAGATTGTCGATGTTCATCACACAGAAGCCACGAAAAATCAACACTGTCCACGATGGCTTGAGTAACACATATATATTCTGTTTATTGCAGAAATTGTCCAACATGTCTTCTAAAATTGTTAAAATAATACGTAAACAAACACTGAAATGGAACAAACCTAAGATGGCGGCATCACAATTTTACTGACAGTTTTGCAGCGTTGGTAGCTCCATCTGCGTTTACGTTTATCAATGTAAGACAAAGATGCGTTGATTGAAACTTGTATTTTAAGAACAAGGACAGGTCAAATCTATTATTTTCTTGAACAAAAGAACAAATTTGCTGATGAGCTTGCGCGTCTCTTGGTTGTCTCTGTAATTAGACAATTGTGAATGTCATAATGACACATTACATGAACCTCAAATTTCAAAGTCAGTTTTACAAAGATCAAATATAACGAAATCTGATATAAGAGTCGTGCACTTTCAAATGGCCGCCAGAATACCATCCTAAGAATGTACATTTTATAATTTCTTACCAGTTAAATATTGTTATCTTTTCTAAAATTGTAATTGCTAGATTATTTTTAGGTCATTAGACTGCGCATTGTTGGTTAACACATATATGGGATTTGCTGTCAGTTATGCAGTTGGAGACGAATCATTTCTTAACAATACCAAACCGAAGGTTGGTTTTTGAGAATTAGATAATTTTTAATAAGTCCAATATATACTGGGTGGTCCACTTTCGAAAGCGGAAACTTTAGAGGCAGACAGAGAACCACAAAATAATATCAGTTTGTATTATAAACTATATTCGAAAATGCTTCATTATAAAGATACAGAGGGTGTCAAAATTTTTATCAAAAGTTCAAAATTTATTAATATTTTTAAAACTACTTTAGATATTTAAATGGAATTTGAAACCTTTGAATAAGTAATATAGATACATATTTTTAAGTAAAAAATATTATTTTTGTTCTACCAGTGGAGTGCGTACGGACAGATCTTTGGGAAATTTTAATGAAAAAAATGGCACGCCAATGTTTTTTTCGAAACAAAAACTATTTCTAGAATCCTTGTTCGATTTAAAGTGGACCACTCTGTATATATATATATATATATATATATATATATATATATATATATATATATATATATATATATATATATATATATATATATATATAGTATGTATGTATGTATGTATGTATGTATATATATATATATATATATATATATATATATATATATATATATATATATATATATATATATATATATATATATATATATATATATATATATATATTTTGTGAAAAGTAATCTTGGGTTTGGCATTTCATTACATAGAAATAAGCAACTAGACGAATAAGAAAGAAAACACACTTACCAGTACTATATCTGGACACACATACGGAAATGAATCACTATGCATATGAAAACGAACCACTTAGAAGTTGTACAAGTTCTTTCACGTTTCTTGAGGATCTTCAGAGCAGTATACGATTTATTTCATTGATCATTCATACTTGAATTTAAATTACCAATACACCAACACTTGCAGTGACGTTTTATGACATTAGTTTTTGACGGAATTTTTTAACATCTTCTGGATAACTGTATGCCTAATGCTTTTATATATAATATGTTCAAATAGAACAAATATAAATAGTAGACTAGGTTTGTGTATTCTAAGAATGAGTTCCGTCAAAAACTAATGTCATAAAACGTCACTGCAAGTGTTGGTGTATTGGTAATTTAAATTCAAGTATGAATGATCAATGAAATAAATCGTATACTGCTCTGAAGATCCTCAAGAAAGGTGAAAGAACTTGTACAACTTCTAAGTGGTTCGTTTTCATATGCATAGTGATTCATTTCCGTATGTGTGTCCAGATATAGTACTGGTAAGTGTGTTTTCTTTCTTATTCGTCTAGTTGCTTATTTCTATGTAATGAAATGCTACAAACCCAAGATTACTTTTCACAAAATAAATATGAATAGCAAAGAATTTCAAAGCTATATATATATATATATATATATATATATATATATATATATATATATATATATATATATATATATATATATATATATATATATATATGTATGTATGTATGTATGTATGTATGTATGTATGTATGTATGTATGTATATATATATATATATATATATATATATATATATATATATATATATATATATATATATATATATATATATATATATATATATATATATATTTTTTTTTTTTTTTTGGAGGGTTTATCTTGGGCTAGTAGCAATAAAACGACTGATTAGGTTACTTGACGTTTCGGTAACCTAATCAGTCGTTTTATTGCTACTATCCCAAGATAAACCCTCCAAAAAAAATATATAAAGATAGCAAAGAAGATAAATATATATATATATATATATATATATATATATATATATATATATATATATATATATATATATATATATATATATATATATATATATATATATATATATATATATATATATATATATATATATATATATATATATATATATATATATATATATATATATATATATATATATATATATATATATATATATATATATATATATATATATACACATAGCACTAATACAGAAATTTATCTAAGGTAATATTTTAAAGATATTTTGCCCAAATATTTTAGGTGGGAAGGATGATAGATGAAATTAAGAAAGCTTTTGTTGAACATGTTAATGGCATTAATTGGATGGATAAGGACACAAAAAGAGTTACTTTGGAGAAAAGTAAAGAAATGATATCTTTTATTGGGTATCCAGACTGGTTATTCCAAAAAGGAGAACTTGACCAGTATTATAAAGATGTAAGTTTAGTTTACCTACATTATGAAATGGGATATATGGATATATCATTATTTTTAAGCATGAGGCGACGCACAGTGTGACATTTTAGCAATCTAGGTGGAAATAATTAATTTTTTTAATAACGCAAATAGTTAAAAGCACATTATATTCTAATATAAGAATATCTGTCATACATCCCTACATAATTAGTTTTTCCACAATTGGCCTGGGACCTTAAAAGCGGAGGTCATATTTTTTTTTTTACCTGAGGGTATACATACACGGTATTATCGCATCCGTAGGGGAGATTCGGATGTGATGACCCCCTCAGTATGATGGCACCCTTGCGCCATCTCTAGGTTGCCAATGTGATGACGCCGTTTCACTAGTTCGCAGTTGTGCCGCACGATTGTACCTGCTTTCATATGCGTCTATTTTGTTTACGTTTAAGATTATTTAATAATTACATGTGCTTTGAATTTTCAACCAGGGTGAGTACAAATTTGTGTTACTTTTAAATTATGCCGCACAAAATTGTTTCTTTATAGTGTCTGTGTAGTACTAGGATCTAACCTAATATGTAAAGATAAAGCAGAGTTCTAAGATTACTTTTTCGTAGAAATTATGATATATTTATACATAATGCACCATTTAGATTTGTTGGCCCCCTTTGTTGTTAGAGTATGTTGGCATAGGGGGCCATCATATCTGAATAAATATATTAACGATGTTCTTTTTCGAACAGAATAATGCCGAATCAAAGACAGCCATGGACACAAACGAATATGCAGCAAGCTATCGCTGCAGTAAATTCAAAAGCTATGGGATGGAAACTGGCGGCTAAAACATACAATGTACCCAAAAATACGCTTAAGAGAAGAGTCCAAAATAAAAATAAAATATACAAGGACACGAAAAAAGGATTTTTAGGAGGACAGTCGCCGGTTTTTTCTCGAGAAGTAGAAGAGAACCTTGTCAACCATATTAAAGATATGTGTGACCGTTATTTCGGGCTTACTTCCACTGACATAAGGCGTTTAGCTTTTCATCTGGCGGAGTCTTTGAAGCTAAAGCATCGATTCAGCAAAAGGAATAAAATGGCAGGATGGCAGTGGTTGCAAGATTTTTTAAAGCGAAATCCTGGACTCAGCTTTAGAATACCAGAGGCAACATCCCTGGCTCGCGCCTCAGCTTTCAACAAAGTTCAGATAGAAAAATATTTTGATTCCTTGCAAATAGTTTTAGAAAAATACAACTTTAGTGCAGATTGTATATATAATATGGATGAATCCGGATTTACTACCGTACCAGAACAGAACGTGTTGTAGCCCAAAAGGGAAGGAAGCAAGTAGGTACATTAACAAGTGCCAAAAGAGGGCAGAGATGCACAGCAGAGAGGGCACAGCAGTATGTGCGATGAATGCTGTTGGAAACTACGTACCGCCAGCGATGATATTTCCACGGAAGTACATGAGACAGGAATTGATAGACAAGGCACCAACGGGTACAGTGGGGTATGCACAGGAAAATGGTTGGATGACAACTGAGATATTCCTTAAGTGGCTAAACCATTTTAAAGAATATACTAAACCATCACAAGATAAAAAGATATTACTGCTATTAGATGAACACAGTAGCCACAAAAATATTAAAGTACTTGAGTTTGCCAAAAAGAACCATATTTTACTTTTCTGCTTCCCACCTCACTGTACCCATCGGCTCCAACCTTTAGATGTCAGTTTATTTGGTCCGCTTACAACTTTCTATAATCAGGCTATAAGAACTTGGATGTTGCAAAATGCTGGACGTGGAATTACCCACTTCCAAGTGGGAGAAATATTTAATCAAGCCTATTCAAAAGCAGCAACAGTTGGAAACGCAACCAGTGGATTTAAGAAAACGGGCATTCATCCTTTTGATCCACATATCTTCCCAGACTGGATGTTCGCGCCTTCAAAAACTACTGATGTTGAAGACGAAACAATGATTTCAGTGGAAGCTTGTGATGTAACAGCCCCTAAATCAAACCAAGCCACTGCAGGAACTTGTAATATAGAAATAGTTTCACAATGTAATAACGCATCCAATAAAGAGGTTCCAGTAAATGTAACTGCACAAAATCCGGAAAAAATATTTGCTCAGAATAAGAAAACGGAAGTTGAGCAAGAAAGTACCTTTTCTCCTGGCTGCCCAGTATCCGTATCTGGAAATACTAATATAATTAATTTGCTACAAGTATTATCACCAATTCCCGAAGTTACCAAACAGCAAAAGAGAAAAAGAACTGAGAAATCAAAGCATGGGGCCGTAAACTCCACACCAAATCTTGAAGAGGCGAGAGAAGTGGAAAGACAAAAAAGAGTAGTGGAAGAAAGGAAAGCGGCTAAAAGAGCTAAACGAAACTTAACCGAACACGATCCAGATGAAGTTGTCGATCCATTTGTCGATGCTGATGATGGTAGTGACGCAGCGTGTATTTACTGTAATAGTCCCTACTCAGAGTCCAGAAAAAATGATTTTTGGATTAAATGCCAACAGTGCAAAATGTGGACGCACACAGAGTGCGCCGACATTAGTAGAAAAGTAAAATCTTTCAACTGTGATGTATGCAAAGCCTAATTTTTTAGTTAAGTACAATACATTTCTTAGGGCTATATATTCTTACTAAGGTCTAATCGTAAAATTAGTTCTTTATATTGACTTTGTATTATATCAATATCGAAAAATTTAGGTTTCTGCCTATTTTAGTAGTTAAAAGTTTGTACTACCAATGTTTATTTGATTTGTTTTCGTTATTTCAAAATTTGGTTATTGTAATATCAATATCCAGAAATTTGTTTTTGTTTCTTGTTTTTGAAATTTAACAAAAATTGTTTTTGTTAAAGTTCTCTTTCATTATTTACAGATAGAAATCTCTATATTTTGCAAGGGGCCAACAATCCCACATACGGTGGACCAACATATATGCATATTCGGATATGATGGCACCTTGGGGCATTTATTTTCATTTAACTATAATTCTATTAATCAATAAAAATATGGTGAAAAACTGTGCTTACGCTGTATAGAAGTTATATCTCTATCTGCTTGCAAATTACGGGGATTATTTGTTAAATATGTTCTGAACAATCTAGAAAATTCAAAAAGGGGGCCATCATATCCGAATCTCCCCTATTAGTTGTTTGAGGTAATTCAATAAGAGAACTATATACCCTCTTGTTTATTAATATTTGTGTGTTGTTACTGCGATCTGCTATTTATCAAGGTATGTTAAGGCGTTTTAGCTTTCTTGTATATAATTTCGTGAGTGTGTAAATGTTTTTTTAAATAGGAAGTAAAGTAACGTGTAAAGAAATCTGTAGTAGCAAATTAGAATTGTATTTTAACATTATACTGTAGTATTTTACCGTAATAACCTTATATATTGTTGAAAGCTAGTCCCTTGTGTTATACAAAACATAAAAGACATTGTGCGCAAAACTCCGGTTTCTTACATTTTATACTCATTTTCAGAATGATTCCGCAAATTCCTCGTAAGTCTATTTTTGATGTATGGGTTGTTAATTCCAAACCGATGAGAACTGACGCTGCAATAGCATATATATTGCCGAGAATTTGCCGACTTCTCGTTGCTATATGAAGTAACAATTAGAAGCTTGTTTCAAAAAAATAAAGCAAAGATGGGCTAAAGCAGGAAGACATCGAGAACGATTTTTGACTGAAAATGCTTCTGACTGAAAATTTTCTTGAAGCCACAAATGTTACTCTTCCAGATAGTGTCATCCAGGCTTTACCGGAAACATTGCAAGGCAGTTCAAGTATTAGGCCTGGCCTACCAGGCCTACTGCTCAAAAAAGTTTGAAAGAGTCTGGCTACAGGTCCAAAAAGCAAAAACTCCAAGGTCGTCTAGAATCAACTGATCAAGAAGAATTATTCATGGCCACTGAAATTAAACTACGGGAGGCAGGCTCTTTTTCCTGCCTCCCTTCTGCTGCAATAATTAAAGAAATGTCTTCTAGTTCTCCTCAGAGAGGAACTACAATAAAAAACGCTCGAAAGTCTTGTAATCAAAAGACAGCTTCGCTCTCTGCAAATCAAACAATCGCTCTAATTGTTGATGCTAAACTTTCTACACATCAGTATAACATAATATGTCAACAAGTTGTGCCTATAAATAAAACGTTGTATTACAAGGCACCATACAATACACCATATTACAAGGCAAAAGAGTCTAAGCAGTTATGTTATCCTTCTGGAATCATGATCACGGAAACTGCAGCAGAAATTCAACTTCACTCATTGACCATACTGTGAAGCTATTATGTCAAGTTTTAAAAGAATTCCTGAGACTTTACATCTATTGGCAAATAACAACATAAATATAATTATCAAATGGGGCTGTGATGGCGCAGAACAATCAAAATACAGACAAACTTTTTATCAAGAGAACCAGACTGATCAAAGTCGCTCGATAAAATTTATTTTTGCCAAGGAGTCAGCTGAGGTTGTAACGGTACATTTGCGCCACTACGACGCATTAACATAAGGCTGGCTATTCCCTGTTCTATTTATTGTTTTCGCGTACTCACGTCCGTTGGATGTCGACTTGGTTGTTCACAGTTCCATCGATTCTCGATTATAGCACACTGTCGTTTCTGTAGTGTCTCCTGAGGTAACCTCGATATCCGGTGTAGGATGGCGCTGCATGGCCCAATTGGTACAAAAATAAGTCAGCTCGGATATCGCTGGTGCGTTTTTTTTCTGGAAGTTTTTCTTGAACGACTGATAAGGGATATAGATTCGGAGGTGTGTGACATTAGATAGCGTGAAGACACGTAGTGAGATTTTTCAAGGGTTTTAGTGTTTGTGCCGGTGCTATTTTACGAGTTGAAGTACTCAGCCTTTTAAATAAAGGGATCATTAGCCCGGGCATATTTTGGAAGTTCCAGTCTCTGGCGTGTATATGGTTTCTATTTCGGAGACACGCTTCGTAGGCCCTGGGATTCCAAGCCGCTTCAGCGGGATATATCGCCTCCTTGACACTACGGTAGATAAATCTTCACTTCTTATTGTTTATAGTAAACACGTACCACCCTCTGCCGCTATCAAAAGCCACCATATTGGGGTGCAATTGAAATTAGGAAAAGGAACCCTCTATCCGTCGAGGTAATTATGATTTGTAATGTATTTGCTGATGTATTTATTCATGGTTTAATAATTTCATTTGGAAATTTCTACATATATATGTATGTGTGTACGGTGTATATATTTATACACTTTCCTTGGGAGAGGTGCTTACACCTTTTTCTTCCATTTTAGGGTTTTTTTTTGGGGGATTTTTTTTCCTTGTTCCACACAAGTTGGCCGCATGCCGCAGCTGCCGTACGTCGCCTCGCTGCTACTAGCCACTGGGGGACCGCCGACCAGCTAAGTTGTCGCATGCCCATGTTGTTGATAATTTGTTTTTAGAAATATTTACTTAATTCTTTTGTTATTAGCTTATTATTAGTTACCTTTTTTTTGTAGTAGTGTTCATTTTAATATTTCCTTTGCCAATTTTTATTTTCATAATATTGCAAAATAGTGCATAATCACCCACACTTGTACGCCGCGCGACCTCGCGTGTATACACGTTCGGTGAATCGGTATTTTTCTGGGGCTATTTTTATTATACTAAAACCTGTGTTTTTTAGATATATTTAATATTTTTTTTGTATTTCATGAAATGTACAGATAATTGCAATAAATCTATGTACAGGTATAGTTAGAAACAAAAAAAAAGGGGTTTTGATTCATACTGGGAAAAAGGAACTTTACCTGATTTTCCAAAAACAAATTTACATGAGTTATTCTTGGTTTGACTAGCTAATGAAGTAGTGGTAGCGTAAAACCAAGTGGCGCTCGCAAATTACACTCTTTTGAACCCGGCCCGTCTCCATTGCAGCTGGCAGGCCGCTGCCTCTACTCACGAATTCTTTTTTTTTTTTGGGGTAAACGATCGTAGGAGCCTTTTTGTATGAGTCAGACCATTATCTTATAGCGTTAATTTGGCACGCCACAAGGTAATAACGAGGGAAGTTATGGGAGTTGAGGATCGAATTGAAACACTCTCACCTACGAAGATAGTTGTTAATGACGTGGAAGTATTTATGAAATCTACATTAATCTTTTGTATGGTAGATGGTAAAGTGTGCAACGCTGTAACATCATGTATATTTTTTAGTATGCTACAAATAGTATTTTTTAGTATGCAGTCATCTACCTGTAACTGAACTAACGAAATATATGTTTAATAGTAATTTAGGTTAATTATTTTTAAATCGGGTCATTATTATTAATTCATTATCCATAATATGTAGTTTTCCTTTTCCATATTGTCACATATGCTGAAAAATGATATACTTAGTTGCTTATTTATTAGTATTAAGCCTACAAAATTAACAAAAGTTTGTGTACTTTTCGTGCAATAATTAAATCCACCTAGATTGCTAAAATATCACACTGTGCGACGATGTGAAGCTATAGTGAGAAGTAGGGGCGGAAATACTCGTTATTATTTTTTTGTTAATAACATTAATTTGTTTGTTTTTGTTTTGGCGACGCACAGTGGGGCAATGTGCCCTAATAGCTGGCATTAAATGAAAAAATTAAATACATGTTTTTTATGAAATTTTGTATTATTTAGATAGTACATACACTTGAGCATAACATGACACTACTGATTTTGCCCCCACCCCGCTGCAACTCTTCTGACGCTCTTTTGTTGCAGCGAATTGTCAATAGTGACATATTACGAATGATATTTTTACATGAGTGTATTTTATTTAGTGAAAGACAGTTGATTTATCAAAAGTTAGTGATGGAGACTTCAACGTCAGGTATGTAGTGATCTTTTATGTAATATAAACTAGGTATAAGCTTTTACATAGCGTGTGTTACAATTAATTGTTACAAATGCTTTGATTTTTACGAACTTCGCGGAAATAGAGACACATTTAATTAGGTTCCTATTTTTGCCCAACATTAATTATAAGAACTTATGAAGCTTATTTATTGCTCGTTACAGAACAAGTTTTATTTTTTGCTCATATTTGCTCTTTTTTTTTAATTAGGTAAATACCAATTTTTCGTTTGTATTCCTGATATTGAATTATGTGTTACAGGAATAAGTCCTGATAGCACATCTTTCACAAGAAAAGAGCTTGTTAGTATAATGAGAAAGTGTGACAGTAAAGGAACTGAAAAACAATTAAATTATTTGAACGAAGAGGTCATAAAACGAGCACAATGTCAAAAAAGAAAATATAAGGAAATTCGAAAAACATTATCACGTTTTAAGGCAGAATATAAGTCACGTTGGTCAAAGGCGCGTAGAATAGAGGATCGATTTCAAAATAATAATAAGGAATGGCTAGATGCACCGATTTTGTTTCTTAAAAAAAATTAAAATAAACGCGGTCGCCCAGAGGTGAACTTCGAGTGTAGTTCCGAACGAACAAAACGATTAAAAACTAAGGACTTAAGAGATACTACCCCAGTGTGTGTACTAACATATGCCGCACAAATGAGTTTGAGATCAGAAGTATACACAGAAGCTTCGAAAATAATTCAGGAAATAACATGTACGACTCCAAAACGAGCCACTAAATATAGACATGCCTACAAAAAGTCCTTGGAATCACAATCACAATGCATGTCGAGTGAAAACGCCCTTGCTGTCTTGATTGCTGGAAAACTATCTAGACACCAGTATGAAGTAGTAAGGGCTAGTGCTCAGGATAGATTTCCTTCATATAAGAGCGTTCAAGCATCAAAAAAGCTCTGCTATCCAGTCAACATCACTATCACAGAGACTTCAGCTAGCGTTCCTTTACAGGACCTACTCAATCACACCGTTCACCGTTTATTGCAAACTATAGAGAATGTAATTGAAACACATGTTGGAGATGCTGAATTAGATAAATTATGCTTGTACACAAAATGGAGGTTCGATGGCTCCTCAGGGCATAGTTCGTATAAACAGGCATTTCATGGTTCTGAGGCAAGTGATTCGGCCGTATTCATAACATGTATAGTTCCTGTTCGTTTGGTATGTGGCGCAAAGATTATTTAGCAAAACCCGAGTCCAGCATCAACAGCTTATTGTAGACCTCTCAAAATTTAATTTGCCAAGGAATCTACAGCATTGCAGAGAAAGATAGTGTTGACAATGAAATACGATTAATTGAAAACTCTTCCACAACAGCTCTGAACAGATATCTGCCAATAAATCACAAATTAATGTTTGCTATGGTAGATGGCAAGATATGTAATGCCATTACCGAGACAAACTCTACCCAAAAATGTTTTATATGCGGTGCAACATCAGAACTTTTTAATAAAATAGACGAGATGATCAGCAGGAGCATAAAGCCTGAAAATTTGGAATACGGCTTATCTGTATTACATGGGTGGATTCGTATGTTTGAGTGCCTTCTACATCTGGCATATAAATTACCAATTAAAAAATGGCAGGCTCGAGGAAGCGATAAAGAAATAGTTGCTAAAAACAAAGCTCGCATTCAAAGAGTTTAAGGAAAAGTGTGGATTGATCATTGATATGCCCAAACCAGGCTTCGGTAATACGAATGATGGTAACACCGCTAGAAGGTTTTTCAAGAACGCAGAATTAACAGCGGAAATAAAAGGACTTGACGTGGAATTGAAAAAAAAAATCCATGCAGTAATGATAGTGATTGCTGGTGGTTACGATATAGACGTAGAAATATTTCGCCTGTTTACTTATGACATTGCCAGGTACTTCGTTGAAAAGTATCCCTGGTACAATATGCCACCTACCATGCACAAATATTTAATTCACGGTCCTGAAATAATTTCTACGGCATTACTTCCTATCGGTCAATTGAGTGAAGAAGCGCAAGAGGCTCGTAACAAAGACTTCAAAAGATATCGGGAACATAATTCACGAAAGTGCAGTCGCTCAAAAACGAACGAAGACATATTCCACTTTTTCCTCATCAGTAGTGATTCAGTAATTACGAACGTAAAATAATGCGTAAAATTAATGCGTAAAATAAAACGGAAAAAAATGCAACACATTCCAGATGAAGTAAGAAATCTGTTAAACGCTCCAAATGTACAAATTGTTACTGATGTTGATCCTGGTAATGAGGATATAGACCAAGTGGACTCTTCTAACGATTCTGATGCTTCATCTGCAATGCTGTATTAATATATTCAGAAAAAAATGTACAATGTTCTACACGATTTTTTTTTTACCATATTTCATTATTTGACACTTTTCCATCACTGCAGATTTCCCCGAAAATGGCCTCAAATTTGAAAGAGAAAATCCTGTATATCTTATATTTTGGATTCTGGAGACGATTTTAAGTACCATTCATGGGCATGGTCTTAAAAACTTTTTTGTGACAATTTGCTTTTTAGGGCTGTTTTTATTTTTGCATTCAGCACAGGTAGTCCTGTGCTAGGACAGTCGAATCAATCAAATGGACCATCACGATAAGGGAAATAAGTAAAAGTTATATGTTTCGTTTTTGAAATTAGTTTACGACCTACCTACAATGAATCAAAATTTCCGAAATCACAAATTTGTAGTCAACTATTTCCAGTGGCAACATATTTCAAACACCCAGTAGATAAATACCATATTTCAGACAAATTTATGCAATCATACATAAAATCGTATGGGGTATCCAAAAATGTAAGAATATGTTCTGGGCATTAAAAGTGTTCAATTTAAAATTTCAAAGTTGGGGTCGATTCCGGGGAAACCGGAAGTGATGGAAAAGTATAAAATAATGAAAAATTGGCCGTTTTTGGTATATATCACCGCTGCCAAGTTTAATACATATCTTAAAAACTTTGGAAATTATGTCTTGTCTAATGATTATGTTGACACGTACTATATGTATGTATTAATATAGTGCATAATAGTATACATGACTTTTAATTATCAGAAACAACTTATATTTAGTGTCACAGCCTATTTCATAACTTTTTTACTTTTAGTCCAATTTTGATAATTTTTTTAGAATACTGTAGATAAAGCGACTATTTTCAACTTGCATATCCAGTCTTTTATTAACTGAGGACGGTTTAGATATTATACAGGGCTAACTAAAAGGTTGTTATATAACCCTAATTTTAAAACACTCGGTGGAATAATTTCGTAACCAAATTCTTTAAAAATACCAATTTTTGTTAAGACCCATTCCTTTCCTACATTTTGTTTTTTGGTCCATTTCTTTAGATATATTGGTTCATTTTTAAGAGAAAAGTGAATTTGTCACCAACAGTTTACTGTTAATTTACTCTGCTGTTACAAGTGATATGTAGCGGCGTATGTCAACCAAAAAACAATTATTGGGTGTAAGCAATCTCATTTTGACACATTTTAAAAAACAATACGGTGTTGAGGAATATTCAGCAATTTAAAATAATGCGCAAACTTTGATTGAAGAGGGTAGAAGTATGCGATATGTCTCTCGAATTCTGGGTGTTAACCACTCGACAATAAGTCGAATGTTAGAACGTCACAGGGCAACTGGTTCTCACTCCAGGAGACATGGGCAGGGTAGAAAAAGGACGACGAATGTTAGGGATGACCATTTTCTCCGCCAAAATGCTTTAAGAAATCGGACAGAAACAAGTTCACAATTGAAGAGTGAACTTGAGATGGTTGGAAATGTTCAAGTTTCAGCTTTTACTGCAAGGAGAAGACTATGGGAGGCAGGTTTGATCAGTAGAAGGCCCATAAAAGCAGCAGAACTTACCAGGGCTCAGAAGGTAGCTCGCGTACGATTTACACGAGCACATGAAAATTGGACTATCGATGACTGGAAGAAAGTCCTATTCTCCGATGGAACAAGAATAAGCCTAAAATCTTGTGATGGGCGGCAACGTGTGTATAGAAGATAAGGGGAAAGGGAAGCTGCCTTCAATTTCGTTCTAAACGAACCCTTTGGTCGTGTCTCCAAAATGTTTTGGGCGGGTATTTCTTCCGATGGCCGTACGGAGTTAGTCCCTATTCATGCAAGGGCAATGAATGCGGAATGCTACGTAGAGAACATTCTCCAGGAGCATGTAATGCCCTATGCTCCGTTTAGTGGTCCTGATTTCATATTCATGCAAGATAATGCAAGACCACATGTAGCAAGAATTTGTGTTGAGTACGTGAATGAAGTCCATATTGATGTTATGAACTGGCCACCACGAAGCCCGGATTTAAATCCCATCGAACACCTATGGGACATCATTAAGAGAGCAGTGAGACGACGTTTACCAGCCCCACAGAACCTTCAACAGCTGGAACAGGTTACTCTTCATGAGTGGGATAATATTCCTCAATCCGTCATTCAAAACCTCATTAGAAGTATGCCACGGCGGATTCAGGCTGTAATCCGAGCTAGAGGTGGCAACACAACCTACTAGGGATCAGCTCACATAATTTTATTTCTTTGTTTTCCTTTGTTTTCTTGTTAATTAAAAAATGTTTCTTCTCACCCTGAAAGTTTTTTCAATTGATTTCTGTATGGTGCGATAATTTTGAACCAAGGCATCTAAAGACATGGACCAAAAAACAAAATGTAGGAAAGGAATGATTCTTAACAAAAATTGGTATTTTTAAAGAATTTGGTTACGAAATTATTCCACAGAGTGTTTTAAAATTAGGGTTATATAACAACCTTTTAGTTATCCCTGTATAGTACCTAAACCGTCCTTAGTTAACAAAAGACTGGATATGCAAGTTAAAATTAGTCGTTTTATCTACAGTATTGTAAAAAAAATATCAAAATTGGACTAAAAGTAAAAAAGTTATGAGATCTCAAATTTTAGCAAATATTATTTGTTATAATATTAACGTGGTGCGATAATTTTGAACAGCAGTTTATATATATATATATATATATATATATATATATATATATATATATATATATATATATATATATATATATATATATATATATATATATATATATATATATATATAACCTCTAAATTTCAATTGCAGTTTACTTAGCTTATGTGACACCATCACAAGAACACTTAAAAACAATGTTAATAACTTGGATATTTTATTTAATTTTTTTCTATTCTGTCCCCTCTAATATTATACGCTTATGGAACTTTGTTCCCCTCGCCCCTCATGTCACTAAGCCGTCCATATGATGATGAATCACTCTACACTATTTCGGAACCAGGATATAATGTATATCTTATTTCAGGTTACAATCAACCCAGATACTTACCTGCAAAATATGCTCAGTGCAATTCTCTCACACACTCTGAAGCAATTTTCATCTCTTAGGATCACACACAAGAGGGACTGGTATAGCGAACCAATCGATGTAAACGCCTTCAACTCATTTTCTGATAATGCTATAAGTAATTTGGTTTCCTTATTTTAATTAGAAACTTAAGACAAGGTATTCCGTATATCACTATTTTCTAGATATGGAGCGTTGTACCTCGTTGTCTGATACTTGTTGGCTTACCTTATAATAAAATTGTTCTTTTTTAGATGTTCCTATGGCTATATTAAATTTCCCTATGTATAATTTGGGATTAGAGTATGTATTGCACCGCGAGCATATAATGTTTTACTTTAATTGGTACCTTGTTTGCAGGGTTCTAAACTATGGGTCAATAGGAGCTATTTTGGGACATGAATTGACACATGGATTCGATAATATGGGTCTGTGGAAAATTGTATTCATTAAATTTAGAAAATATGATAAAGTTATGTACTTCTAATTTGTACTGCTCCTTTTTTTTTCGACATTTTTAGGGGAAGTTTTTCAAAAAAAAATGCTATGTCCAGTTGTATTGGGAATTAATTAATTAATTAATTAATTATTGGGAAATACATTTTCAGACATACATACAGACATGTCAAAGCTTAACCATGTTGTGAACTTTATGTCCAATACACTTAAAAACTTAAAAATAGAGGACGAAAATGTTTCACAAGGAATTGAATTTATTTCTGATCAACTTAAATTGCGAACATTATCAAAAGAACGTTATAGATATTCCACTACCACTATGGTTTTTTGCTCAATTTTATATACAATTAGTCCTCATGCATATAGATATTTACGAAATCGTGGACCTATAATTTTGCCCCATCCCGAAACAATCAAAGGAGTCTGTAATGGTTTTCTAACTGATCCTCATATTGATGAGAAGAAAACTTTTTTAACATATGCACAAAAATCTTTAAATATTTAAAAGACCAAGACAAATATGTTAGTTTACTAATGGATGAAATTCACATTGATCCATATTTAGATTATAAAGGTGGTAATGTTGTAGGAGCTGCAATAAATAATAACGATTCGTTTGCGACATCTGCGTATACATTTATGATTACTAGCATTTGTTCAAATTTTAAAGAAGTTGTTCATATTGCTCCTGTGTCTAAAATTAATCACGAATAACTTTTCAGTTTTCTTTAAACAATTAACCATCTAGACTAATCTAATAATTAGACACATCTAATCTTGACTGTACTTCGAAACAGTTAACAGTTAACCATTTAAATTATTCTTTACCTGTGTTTTTCATAGACTCCGATAGATTTATGCCGTAATATCTTTGTTTAGTTTGATCTTTTTATTGATCTACATAAAGCCCGTAATAACATAAGTATCTCGTAGGCCTCCGGATGGTGACGTCACGAGGCAGCACTTTGTCCTTGTATTAGAGGTGTTGTTGCCTCCCCCCTTCTCGCAATAGATATATATGTATACATAAATGCATGGGAAATTGCGTGACGGCTAACTCGGGCAATTTTCAACCGATTTAGCTGAAATTTGGACTGAAGGTAGGTTTTATGCCCACAAAACTGTCCTCGAATTTCAAGTTAAAATATTAAATGGTTTCCGAGAAATTCCAGTTTAAGTCAATGTTTTATCCAATTTTACATTGAGATATCTCATGACCTTTTCATCCGATTGACATCTGCTTGGCGTCAAAATGTAGGTTTTTGGATATATTGGTAGGTTTCCCTGTGTATGTCCAGATATAGCACTGGTAAGTGCTTCTTCCTTATTATTCATCTATTTGCTTATTTCTCTATGTAATGAAATGTTACAAACCCAAGATTACTTTTCCCAATATATATATATATATATATATATATATATATATATATATATATATATATATATATATATATATATATATACATATATATATATATATATATATGTATATATATATATATATATATATATATATATATATATATATATATATATATATATATATATATATATATATATTGTGAAAAGTAATCTTGGGTTTGTAACATTTCATTACATAGAGAAATAAGCAAATAGATGAATAATAAGGAAGAAGCACTTACCAGTGCTATATCTGGACATACACAGGGAAACGAACCACTTAGAAGTTGTACAAGTTCCTTCAATAAAGGTGAAAGAATTTGTACAACTTCTAAGTGGTTCGTTTCCGTGTGTATGTCCAGATATAGCACTGGTAAGTGTATATTCCCTATTATTATTATTTTAACATAAAAGAATGATGAAATGTGTAAATACATGTTATAGTACATGTCTATCTCAGGCATACGACAGATTCATCGTATTGTAAAGATGAGAGACCCGTTTTTACTACATTGTATTATACATAGTTTATACCTACACATACCTATAATAATAAGTGTGTGTAAAAAATTTGTATATAAATAACGGATGAGAACATCTTTGAAGATCTTCTCATCTAATGGATGAGAACATCTTTGAAGATCTTCTCATCTTATGGATGAGAACTACTTTGTAAGGCTGATTCAAGTTTTTGGTACAGCTGTCAGTTTTAAAAATCTAAAAATGATAAATAATGCTTGAGGAGAATGTTTTTTTAAAGAAAGGTGATGTAACTAAGGAAGTATTGTTTTGTTTCATATACTAGACTTCTTTTACTACAAATAATAATGCTAAGAGTCAACCACGTCACTTAGGAAGGTAGCCACGTTCTTTAGAATTCTCTTCGAGAAAATTAATAATTTAAGTAGTAAAATAAAAGTAAATGTTAAAATTTTAAGCATAACAATAATCACGTTTGTCCAAAGTGTTATGTTATAAAATTTAGTGAATTTTAAGAAGCAGTGTTTATAATCGAGCAGTAAAATAGTATCTAGGGTGTCCTAGATACGTATGCAACAGTTTCATCGCATCCAAACCAGGATTTCAAGGTTGTAAAATAGTTCAACAAGAAGATAGTAATATTTCCAAGAAGTTATCTCATAAATCTAATGAGTAATGTTCCTGTTTTTCAACAGCTGTCAGTTTTTGTAAGAACACTTGTGGTCTTAGTGATCTCATCTCGTGCTTCAGTATTTGTTTGATTTTCTATCGCAAACTTCATTTTATTATCGATCACTATACTTAAAATATTCCAAGTATTATTAAGTAACGTTGCTCTTTTTTAAAAAAAATTAAAAAATTATTAATAATGGAAGCAGATTTACAGATTTGCATATTGTGTCCTGATGAACCGCAGCCAATCTTTGAGGATCGTTGTACAGTAAAGCAAGAGGGTTTGAAAAAAATTCGCACTATCAGTCGACAAGTAAAGGGTGATAATAAGTTTCGATTATTGCCAGCATCCTTGACGGAAAAGGATTTTCTTTTATGTTAAAAAAATATATATATACCTTTATCACCTAAAATAGTATCATATTGCTAATGTAGTACAAAAACGATGACTACCTCCTGAAAATATATGCAAATGCCTACATTTTGACGCCAAGCAGATGTCAATCAGATGAAAAGGACATGAGATATCTCAATTTCTCGGAAACTATTTACTATTTTAACTTGAAAAGCCCTCCTTGAAACTTTGGAGGGCAGTTTTGAGGGCATGAAACCTACCTTCTGCCGAAATTTCAGCTAAATCGTTTGAAAAATGCCCGAGTTAGCCGTCACGCAAGTTTCCATGCGTTTATGTATACATATATATCTATTGCGAGGAGGGGGGAGGTCGGATTAATTTGAAATTTGAACTGGGAATTCCTTAATCATTGACACTTAAAGGGTTCCAGTTTGGTTTCTTAATTCCCAATACAACTGGACATAGCAAATTTTTTTGACGAACTTGTCTTTCGAACTTTTGAAAAAGTGTCCAAAATACCCCAAAATGGCGAAAAAAAGGGGTTGCGGTCAATTTAGGAGAAATTTTAGACTTTTGTTTCATACACCAAAACAAACATTTTCCGTGGAGTCACTAACAGTGACATTAAATTGGGAGTCAAAGACAAAAAAGGTAACATGAAGAGGTTCTAACTAATCTCCGTTAGTCAGGAAATTACAATGTCTGTATTAATAACTTTATTTGTTACTTTTTCCCAGTGTACTTTTATCCTGAATATACTGGGAAAAAGTAACACCTGAGCAACAAATGAAGTAGCAAACGAAAATTAATGCAAATACTGTAATTTTCGGAGAGTAATTGGAACATCTTCATGTTACATTTTTATGTTTTATGGTGTCATTTACTGGATCGGTTAAGTCGTGCATTAACCAAACCGAAATGTACGTCACAATTTTGCACATATTTTGCACCATTTAGCACACTCTATCCCGAATTAGGCACCTCTTGCCCTAGGAACTGGAATGGAAAAACGTACGGGGGAGGGGTGCAAAATTGCGCAAATGTAAATAATTCTACAGCAAATATTAAGGTTTCATTTTGCACAATTTTGCATAATTTTGCACACTCATTACCAAATTTTGCAGCCCCCACGCCCCCAGATATCAACCAGCCCCCAGAGCCCCCAGATATCAACCATTTAATCGGTGTCTAAGATACCATCCTGTCGGCAACCGGCAATGCCCTCTGATGTAGCGTGTTTTTTACATTTTTTAATTACAGTGCTTAATACAAATTGTACTAGGTTTTTGAAAAAGGTACCTACTAAAGAAAGGCGATTTTAAGGCTAAATCTAGTGCAATGATTGTACCCTGGCCATCCCCTCCTCGAATCACAAAATTACAATTATTTTTTTGCCATTATATATTCTATTACTACAATTTTGCACAATTATGGACCCGAGATTTTCATGGTGACGTCACTAATGATATCACCGTGAAATTTACGCGTGACTAATCATGCTTCAATGATCGGTTGCTGAGCAACGCGTAAAGTGGGCTATACGGTATAGGTCCCTTGTCGCTATTCATACTACTTTTACATTTTACAATTTCTATGCTCCCAAATGCATCCAACTGTCCATTATTGGTCACATTTCTAACTAATCTTAAATTACTAATATCTATTCTACGATTGTTGTCAAAAGCATATTGTGCAACACTAGACTTATCTGTTCTTCCATATTTTAGATGAGCCATATGCTCTTTAAATCTGGTGTTTGTCCAACATATTTTCGATCACAATCATTACAACTAATTTCGTAAATCCCAGACCTTTCATTTGGAACAATTTTATTCTGTGGATTGTCTAAAAGTTGTTGTAATTTATTACTCGACGAATGAATCGCAGTTATACCCACGTTTTTGAAGACCTTACTCAAACCACGAGTAAACCGGGGTTCGTACGGGATGGATACATATTTTGGAGTCTCTATATCCTTTTGAAAGCCTTCCTAATTAGTTTTTCAACTATATCTCTAGGATAACCATTACTCACAGCTATATCTTTAATTAATACTTTTTCTTTGTCAAACCTCTCATTACTGAGAGGGAAACTTAGTAAACGATGGACAAGAAAAATAAAACTTGCCATTTTATGTTAATAGCAGTGGTGAGAGTCATTAGGGATATATCTGATCGTACTGGTATATATATATATATATATATATATATATATATATATATATATATATATATATATATAATATATATATATATATATATATATATATATATATATATATATATATATATATATATATATATATATATATATATATATATATATATATATATATATATATATATATATATATATATATATATATATATATATCTATATATATATAATATATATACATATATATATATATATATATATATATATATATATATATATATATATATATATATATATATATATATATATATATATATATATATATATATATATATATATATATATATATATATATATATATATATACAGTGAGCTCGTAAAGTTTGGAATAAATTCAATTAATCGTTATTGAAGGATTTTCACAGGAAATCCTCGGACACGTCAACTTTATTTTATAAAATGTCACTTTTTTCAGCCATCGATTTTTTTTTTGTTTTGTTCGTTTTTGAGCTATGACGTCATCGACAATTTTTTTAAATGACAACTCATATTTTTTTTCACGGATTTCGATAGAGCACATTTTTCTGAGTGCGAATATGTCAAAAACATAGTACCTTTAACATTAAAGTGTTCGAGATATTCGGTTGCAAAGTTTTAAGAATGAATTATACAAGCGATGACCAAATGCTAATCATTTATCAAGAAAGCGCAGGAAAAACAACAGTTTCGACAGTTGTCACAATTTTGAAGTTTTTCCTCGCAAGTTTGTGTTTTAATCAGTTGAATAATATCATTAAGTAAGTTGATTAATCATTATTCCATCATAATTCATTTTATTTAAAAATGGTCCGTCGTTTGAGTGAAAGGGAAAGAATCGAAATTTTGATGATGATCGGTTACGGGGACAGAGCTCGCACACAAGTAGAAGTTTGCCGTTTATTTAACAACAAATATCCAAACAGAGAACCAATTACACAGTCCACCGTTAGCAAAATAGAACAAAAGTTTTTAGAAGTGGGTCATACGAGAGATCGCCCTAGAACGGGTCGTCCACCAGTGCAACAAGATGTTAAATTGAATGTTCTACTAGAGCTTCAAGAAAATCCCCATTTACCCACCCGCCAAGTGGCGGCAAACAACGGAGTAGTTCAAAGCTCCGTCTTGAAATATTTGAAATTGAACAAATAGCATCCGTATAAAGTGGTTTTGGTCCAAGAGTTAAACGAAGATGATCCTGACCGTAGGTTACAGTTTTGCCAAACCATGTTGCAACGCCTGATTGATGACGACGGATTTTTACGCAATATTGTTTTTTCTGATGAGGCTACCTTTTATCTCGACGGCACAGTTAACCGGCAAAACTGTAGATATTGGTCTCCTGAAAATCCACACTGGAAAATGGAAACTCGTAGTCAGTTTCCACAAAAAGTTAACGTTTGGGCTGGTATTGTAGGTAATCGTATTTTGGGCCTATTTTTCTTTGAAGGCGTATTAACAGGTGAAACATATTTAGAATTTTTAAGAGACGACTTAGTCCCTGCACTTGCGGTACTTTACCCAAATGACGTAGATCCAGATCTGCCCCATCACACGATATGGTACCAACAAGACGGTGCACCACCCCATTTTGCAGTGATCGTTCGCGATTATTTAAACCATGTATTTCCTAACCATTGGATTGGTCGCAGGGGAACTATCGAATGGCCCCCTAGATCTCCAGATCTCACTCCCCTAGACTACTTTTTATGGGGCTATTTAAAGAGCAAAGTCTATTTCAATAGACCAAATACCATCGAAGAATTAAAGGACAGAATTCGCAATGAAATTCGAACCATTCAACCCGATACTGTTGGTAAGGTTCTGCAGGAGTTTCAGTGGCGGATGGGATATTGCCAGGAAGTGAATGGAGGTCACTTTGAAAATTTACTCTGATTTTATTTTTTACTTTAATTATTTATCATTTATTTGTTAAAATATTTTTTTATTTGTTTAAATTGTTGTTAAAAAATTAAACAGATTACTCCCAAATCTTTCAAAATGTTCGATAAGCTACCAAAATAAATAATATTACTCCTTAATCTTTTAAAATGTAATAAGCTATAAGCTATTAGAATCAATAAGCTATTAAAAATCTTGACCCGCCCGATAGCTTATGCATGGTGCCATGGTACATTTTATAAACTTTGCAACCGAATATCTCGAAAACTTTAATGTTAAAGGTACTATGTTTTTGACATATCCGCACTCAGAAAAATGTGCTCTATCGAAATCCGTGAAAAAAAATATGGGTTGTCATTTAAAAAAATTGTCGATGACGTCATAGCTCAAAAACGAACAAAACAAAAAAAAAATCGATGGCTGAAAAAAGTGACATTTTATAAAATAAGGTTGACGTGTCCGAGGATTTCTTGTGAAAATCCTTCAATAACGATTAATTGAATTTATTCCAAACTTTACGAGCTCACTGTATATATATATATATAATATATATATATATATATATATATATATATATATATATATATATATATATATATATATATATATATATATATATATATATATATATATATATATATATATATATATATATATATATATATATATATATATATATATATATATATATATATATATATATATATAAAGGGTCCGCCAATAAGCGCGCTCGATCTTTAAAATGAAATAAAGCAAGTTGTGTGAGAGGTATAAATGAAATTTATTTTTTGTTTGAAAGAGTATTCGAAGGCATTATGTATGGAAAATAATATCGGTCAAATGTCCACCTCGGCTTCGCTGGGTGGCGCGCATACGAGAAGTCCAATTTTCAATGACTCTGGCGCACAAATTGGGCTGTATTTCATCGATGGCGTGGCGTATGTTGACTTTGAGGGCATCAGTGTTTTGTGGTTGGTTTGCGTAGACCTGTGATTTAAGAAAACCCCACAAGAAATAGTCTAGTGGGGTTAAATCGCACGATCTCGGTGGCCAGTTGATGTCGCCTCCGCGCGAGATAACCATTCCTCCGAAGCGCTCGTGCAGAAGATCCATTGTGGCGCGCGCTGTGTGGCTCGTAGCGCCGTCCTGCTGAAACCACATATCCTCGACATCCATATTGTCGATTTCATGCCAGAAAAAGTTCGTTATCATGGATCTGTATCGTTCGCCGTTTACCGTGATGGACACACCATCGTCGTTCTCGAAGAAATACGGCCCGATGATGCCTCCGGCCCAAAATCCACACCAAACAGTTACCTTTGCTGGGTGCATTGCGACCTGGTGGACCTCCTGTGGGTTGTTCTCGGCCCAATAACGGCAATTCTGCTTGTTGACATTCCCATGTAACCAAAAATGTGCCTCATCGCTGAAGATGATTTTGCGACCAAAATCGGGGTCGACTTCCAACTGCTCTAAAGCCCAATCAGCGAAGATACGGCGCTGTCTATGGTCGTTTATTTTGAGCTCTTGTGTCAGCTGGATCTTGTACGGATGCATGCCCAAATCCAGATGCAAGATTCGGCGAAGAGATGTTTCCGAAAGGCGGAGTTCCTGTGCGCGACGTGAAATTGACTGTCGCGGATTTTCACGCACACTATCGCGCACAGTGGCGACATTCTGGGCAGATCGGACGTTTCGACGACGCGTCGGTGTTGGCTGATTGTTCACCGAACCGGTTGCCTCGAATTTGTTAATCAAACGACGGATAGTCGACTCAGCAGGACGATCAATTGCACCGTAAAATTGGCGGAGCGCGCGGAACGTTGCTCGAACCGATGAATGATTTTCGTAATAAGTTTTAACGATTTGCACATGTTGCTCGCGGCTGAATTGGTTCATGGTGATTTGTGAAGATACACTGAATAATAACAACTACGTTTGCCAACTCTACCACAAACAACATGGCCGCCATGAGCTGTCAAAGATCGAGCGTCCCTAACTCCATTTCCAAATTAAATAGTCGTTTCACTTCTGTAAAGTTTACATATGAACTACGAAATAATGCAAAACTTCCATTTTTAGATGTATTAGTAATTAAAAATAGTGACAATAGGTTAGATCTGATATATATATAATAGGTTAGATCTGATATATATATATATATATATATATATATATATATATATATATATATATATATATATATATATATATATATATATATATATATATATATATATATATATATATATATATATATATATATATATATATATATATATATATATATATATATATATATATATATATCAGATCTAACCTATTGTCACTATTTTTAATTACTAATACATCTAAAAATGGAAGTTTTGCATTATTTCGTAGTTCATATGTAAACTTTACAGAAGTGAAACGACTATTTAATTTGGAAATGGAGTTTTCTACATCCGCAATCTTAGTGTCAAACACGGCAAAAATGTCATCCACATATCTCAGCCAAATCCTAGGAAAATACTCGAATTCTTCTTTGCTTCAGTTTCAATTCGACTCATGAAGACATTAGCAATGAAAGGCGATAAACAGTTACCCATTGTTGTTCATAGAACTTGTCATTGAAACGGAAGCAATTTTGTTGCAGACAAAGTTTTGTCAAGTTAATATATTCTTCTATTACTTCTTTTCTATAGTTGTTTAATTCGAGTAAATCCTCAAGATAGTCCAAGATCTGTGGAATTGGTACACTCGGAAATAATGAACAAACATCAAAGGAAATCAAAATTTCACCCTCTTGCAATTGAATATTCTTGACCTTATCAATGAAATCTTTCGAATTTTTAACTGAAAAGCTAGGCTGTGCAATGGGCAAACTTTAGTTGTAATGCAGAATTCCATATAAAATTTGACATAAGTGACAGTGACAGTTAATGCGCATTACAGCTAAAGTCCCTACATTACTAGGATTGCACCTATGGCGGATTGCACGGACCATTTTAAGGGACCCTTGCAGCTAAGCAACCCATGAAACCAAGATTTTGTTGCAACATTAAGGAATTAATAGAGCGAAATCGAGGAAAAATTATGAAGTTTTCTTTTACGTAGAACCAGACAAGTTATGTGTTATTTGAGGTAGGTTATTTGGAAGTTAGAATTGGTGTTTACGACATTTTTTTTGTGGTACAGGACTTTTTAATATCGAAAAAAATGTAAAAATCACAGATTTTTAAAAAACCGTGTTTTTTACGTTTACTTCGTCATCTCTCCAGATCTACGTAAGCTATCAGCCTCATTTTTTAAATTCGAGTATGGAATTACGCGCTTCCAACAGTGTCATTATCATTACTGAATATTGTTTATTATTGTATTTAAATAACAATTAATTTATTACTTCCTTACAGGTGTATTTATATTTTCGACAAGCGACAAACTTTTATATTTATGGAAATTTTGACATACATCCAATTTCCCAAACATTCCACATTTTGTGGGGACCTTAAAAACAAAAAAATAAGACCAGTGTGCCATCATAGGCAGTACACTCCCTATGATGGCACACCTTAAATTTTCAAATTATTTTGAGGTATATTTATTTTTCAAATAATGTTAGGTGGTTAATAACATTCTTAAGGGAGAAAACAGCTTAATTAAAAAAAAATTTAAAAAATGAAAACTAAAACTGAAATGAAAAAATTAATCAAATGAAAACTATTGACAAAGTTCACAGATAAATTGTTTTACTCGTTTTGAGAGACCTGCGCACTCACAGTGACACCATAAACGGCACTTCTGGCATGAAATTCAAGCTTCTTTTGCTTTGGACCGGGAGTATAAGTCATTACAGTATAAACAACATGCATCACTTTCATCATCATCGAAGTCTTCTATCTCATCATTGTCACTTACATCTTCATTTTCTTCAAACAAAATATTCTTTTTTGCCTTTCTTGATAATTTTTCTCTTTCCTTTCTTGCCTTTTCTTCCGTTTCCTTTTTCAAATTCTCAATATCGGGCATTGAATTTAAATGCCCTTTTTTGCAGGGTTTTCGTGATTTTTTCTACAGTTTCAGGTGCCATTTGCGGCAATGGAGATAATTCTTGAAGACTATATTTGCGTTTTTTAGGTGAAGGAAGTGTTTGTGTTGAGGATTTTGTTTCGGCAGGTTCAGTAAGTTCAGTATGTGCTACATCTCTTTGCTGTGCTTGTTCTGGATCATCTAGGGCTTAGTTTTGATCACCCAGTGGTTTATCGGTTGTTAAAGAGGGCTGGAACATCCACTCTTCAAAGATGTTGTCATCAAACGGATATATTCCAGTTTTAGCAAAAGCGTGTACTGCATTTGCAGGTGTAGCAGCTTTCAAATAAGCTTTATTGAAAAGACCAGCAACTTGGAAATGTGTGACAACTCTGCCTGGATTTTCTTTAAGCCATGTTTGAATTTCTTGTCCATAGTAGGTCTGGAGAGGTGCAAAGAATCCTACATCCAGTAGTTGAACACGGTGAGTACAATGTGCTGGGAAGCAAAACAATATCACACCATTTTCCTTCGCATATTGTAAAGCTTCTAGGCTTGTGTGGCTATTATGACCATCCAGAAGTAGCAGGACTTTGTTTTCTTTCGAGGCTTTCGTGTAATGTACAGGGTAAGTCTCTTAAGATTGACACCCCCCCTTATCTCACTTATCCTTTGCCGATTTAACTCATTTAAAAAAGGAGTGGACGCGGTTTTTGATGAATTTTTATAATCTGAGCACGGATATTAAAAATCTCGTAAAAAAAAAAAGATATACAGGGTTGAAAATAAAACATGATTTTTTTAATGGAACACCCCGTATATTTTTATGCCAAAATAATGTACTTAATATTCTGAATAAAAAAATTTCTAATTGTTATATAATCACTCCACCTGTTCGTGAGATATTACTAAAAACTTATCACATTACGGGTGTCAATTATAAAACAAAAAACATATCAAGATACCTGTGGAAACAATGCCATTTATTGAGATAATAAATAAATAATATATAGGTGACAATAACAGTAACGAGTAATAACAGTAAACAACATAAGCCTAATAAAAACAAATAAAAGTCAATATTAATACAGTAACACAATAGAGTAACACAATTTTATTTATTTACACGTAACGTAATTAAATATTTTCCACGTTACCACCACCATTCTGAATACACATTTGACATCGCTTTATAAAATTGCTTCTCACCCTTTGAAATATATCACCATTTTGGTTTAATTCCTCAATTTTTACACGTATGCATTCTTTTTAACTCATTCATATTATTAAAAACCCCAGTCTCGTATATATCTTGTTTTATCGTACCCCAGAGAAAAAAATTCATAGGTGTTAAGTCCGGACTTTTAGCGGGCCAATGTATAACACCATGCCTTCCTATCCAAATAGGATATTTTCTGTTTAGGTATTCGGTGACGTTCCTTGCAGAGTGTGGTGGTGCTCCATCCTGCTGCCAAATAACAGATCTGTTGTCCACTAAATTAATATTATCTAAATAATTTTCAACTGGAAGTTGAAGAATATCCACATAACGTTGTGTATTTAAGGGCCCATTTATAAATACAGGACCTACAATAGCATCCTTGTGGATGCCACACCACACGACACGTTTACAGTTTGGTATCCTTGTTTTTTATTTTTTTTACAATATGTGGATTTTCCGCTGCCCAGTAATGTGCATTTTTTCTGTTAAAAAATCCCGCAGTAGAAAAACTGCTTTCGTCAGTCCAAAAGACATGACTTAGAAACTCATCATCTTCCTCTATTCTATCAAGTATGTCTCTGCAGAAGGTTAACCAGTCTTGAAGGTTGTTGTCGTCTAAATATTGAACGGGCAAAATATTATATGGTTTAAAATTATGGCGATGTAATATTTTTATCACACTTCTTTGTGATATATCCAATTCTATTGCTGCGGCATAGGATGATTTGGATGGATTTTCAGCAAAATATAATAACGCGTTGAGTTCTGTGTCTTCTCCTGTTTTTGTTCTTCGCCTTTCCTTTTCTTGTCTCTCAGAGATTCGGTATTCCTAAACTTTGCATAAATGTTTTTAAAACTATTTTTGGAAGGAGGTAGCCTTTCTCGAAATAACCTAACATACTCCCTCCGAGCAAGAGACTTATTCTTGTTGCACTGAATATAAATTACAAGTAACTCTTTTCGCTCTTCCAATGAATATACCATTTTTAAAATAACTTGCTTCTTTACGAACACGTATTTTTTACGCTATATCTAAGAGAGTGAACTACTTCTCACAGAAAACTGGATGACATCTGTCAACAAATAAACAATGCAAATATGCATTGTTTCCAGAGGTATCTTGATGTTCTTATTTTATAATTGACACCCGTAATGTGATAAGTTTTTAGTAATATCTCACGAACAGGTAGAGTGATTATATAACAATTACACATTTTTGGATTCAGAAAATTAAGGACATTATTTTGGTCTAAAAATATACGGGGTGTTCTATTTAAAAAAATCATGTTTTATTTTCCACCTTGTATATTTTACGAGATTTTTGATATCTGTTCCCAGATTATAAAAATTCATCAAAAACCGCGTCTACTCCTTTTTTGAATGAGTTAAATCGACAAAGGATAAGTGAGATAAGGGGGGGTGTCAATCTTAAGAGACTTACCCGGTACAAAATGTTCCAACCACTGAACTAAAAACTCCTTACACATGCAACCGTTTTCCTGACAAAAGGCTCTGCTGCCAATTGGGGCGTTGTCCATAAGCTCATTCTTCATCCGTTTCCTCGGAAATATAAAGGCTGGTGGTACAAACGTACCTTTTGCATTCATACAGCAAACTACGGTTAGGTGTTGTCCTCGTTCAGCACTGGACAACGCTCCCACTTGTTTGCGTCCCTTTGTAGCAAGAATCTTTTGCGGTCTTTATTGAACTGTACTGAGACCAGACTCGTCAACATTGTAAATATTTTCTGGCGGAAACTTATGCTTTTCCATGACCTCATTAAGCGCTTTAAAATATCCAGCAATGTTTTCTTTATTGAAGGTCTGTGCACGAGCAGCCGATGTGTTCTCAGGTCTTCTAAGAGAAATTTGTGGATTTCGTTTTAAAAATCCCTTTATCCATTTCCTACCAGCCATTCCTCTTTCCTTGTTAAGAGGATTTTTCATATTGTTTTTATTAGCAAACTCATAAACCAGTTTCATTAAGTCTGCAATTGCAAAACCAAAAAATCGAGTTTCCATATCTATTATATGCCGTGCGAAATCATTTTCCATCTCCTGACTGAATGCTGATCTGCTACTCCCCAAATCTCCTTTTGTACTGTCACAATCTTTTTTAAATCTCCTGCGTAATGTTGTACTAGGGACGTTGAAGGTTTTCGACGCCAGTAGCCATCCCATATTGTTTTCACGAATATTCCTCAAAGCTTCCGCCATGTCTTCCTCCCGCCAATCTTGCCTACGAGTCTCAGATGCCATTGAGGTTTAATCTGTAAGTAATACAAACCTTTCAATTATGTAAGCCTATGATGGCATACTAGGCCAACAAAGGAACAACGAAACCATGCCATCATAGGAAAATTGGACATTCGCCCAACTACTCACAAATGATTTTTCATATACGACATAACTTTCATGTACAAATAAAAGCGTTTACTTACATGTTTTGTAATGCAACTTAGGTAATGCAAAATATTAAGATTGCGCATTTAAACGTTCGCTCGCTTTTCACAGGTTTTGAAGAATTTGTCACTTTAATTAAACAAGAAAAGTTGGATGTGATTGCAGTTTCCGAAACGTGGTTGTCTACAGAAATTCCATCTGAGTACGTTTTAATTGATCAGTTAGTAATCAGTTAGTAATTGATCAATATCAGTTTTTTAGAAATGATCGAGCTACTAGAGGTGGTGGTGGTGGATCGAGCTACTTAATTTCAGCTGACTTTCCTGAAAACGTTAATTTGGAGTATATGTTGGTTAACTTAAAAATTAATAAGGACAATATAGCGCTTTGTGTTTGTTATAGGCCTCCTTCAAGTAATTTGACAAACTGCGTTGACCGGTTGGATGATATTTTTTCAGTTCTTGCACCATCCTTTCATAAAATTATTTGTATAGGTGACTTTAATGTAAACTTTTTAAATTTTGTAAACCCAATCACAAATGGCATACGGATTAGAACAAATTATTAATGAGCCTACCAGAACTACCCAATATTTCAGCAGTTTGTTGGATCCAATTTGTTTAAATTGTAAAGATGTTGTTGCTTCAGCAGGGGTTGTCAATGCTGACTTGATATCTGATCACAGCTTAGTTTTTTGTGAATTATCATTACTTGTAGCAAAATGTAAAGCCAAAAATATCACATTTAGGGATTTAAAAAATTTTAAATATGAATATTTTGATAGAGACTTGCAAGCGCTAGCGTGGGAGTTGATTTTATATGAAAATGATATTGAACATAAAATAAAACTTTTATCAGATTTTATTACTGAAATTTTTAATACGCGTGCTCCACTCAGGACTGTTCGTGTAACGAAGGGCAGAGCCCCATAGCTTACTGATACTATTAAAATAATGATGCGTGAGAGGGAGAAAGCATTAAATAACTTTAAAAATTCTAGATTAAATTCGGATTGGTTAAACTATAAAACGTTACGTAATTTAAGCAATTCGGAATGAGAAGAAGGCATATTTAACCAGTATTCATATGAAAAATGATGCTAAAGAAACTTTTAAAACTTTAAAAAATATGAATATTCAAAACAAACCTTCTAGAGAAATTCCTGCAAATTTAGCAAATCCTGATGAGATAAATAAGTACTTTTCATCAGTTTTTCTTCAGAAACATGATGGAAAAGAACGAATAGTATTTTACAACTCAAATAGATATAATACCGCTAATTTTGACTTTAAGCTAGCTAGTGTCAAACAGGTTAATACAATACTACATAGTTTAAAGTCAAATGCTCGGGGTAGTGATGCAATTAGTGCATCTATGCTAAAATATTGTAGTCCATTTATAGATAAGTATGTAACACATATCATTAATTGTTGTATCGAACGTGGATATTTTCCCAACATATGGAAGGAGGGTATAGTTGTACCTTTACCAAAAAATATTAATCCACTTACAATTTCTGATTTGAGACCAGTTAGTATCTTGCCTTCAATATCCAAAATTTTAGAAAAAATAATGTATGAACAAATTCTCACATTTTTAAATGAAAATAATGTTTTATCTATTTTTCAATCTGGCTTCAGACAAGGTCATAGTACAGGATCGGCATTGGCACATATTACTGATGATATCATCACTGCGTTTGATAATCAAAAGGTAACAGCTATGGTACTACTAGACTACTCAAAAGCTTTTGACACAATAAATCATCTTTTATTATGTGCCAAATTAAAATAAAAATATTACGGATTCAATGAAATTGGTGTAAATCTGGTGGAGTCTTATCTGACTGGTCGTACGCAGCGAGTCAAAATACACGATAAACTTTCCCAACCTTGCCATTTAGCTACTGGAGTCCCTCAGGGATCTATTTTGGGTCCTCTATTCTTTATTCTATATACAACTGATATTTTAAATTCAATTAACGTTAAAAAGCACGCGTATGCTCATGATACCCAGATTTATGAAAGTTTTTTAGTTGATGATGCTGTCACTGCTCAAAATGTAATTAATGAAAACCTGGAACGTGTGTTACAAATGTCCCTCAGTCACAACTTGACGTTAAATCCGAATAAATGTTGCGTTTTAATTTTTGGAAATAAAAGGAAAGTAGATTACGTAATAAATAAATTAGAGGTAAAAATTAATAACGAAATTTTGACAATTCAATCTTCTGCAAAAAACTTAGGTGTATTATTCGACTCACAGTTACAATTTTCATCACATGTAAATAAGCTCATTCAGAGATCTTATTACACATTAAAATTGTTATATAGTAATAGGCATATTTTAAATTTTAAGCTTAAAAAAATATTAGTTGATTCTCTTGTGTTATCAGTTTTGAACTATTGCGATTTTGTGTACGGTCCATGTTTATATTCTGATAAACAGTAGACTGAAGTAGACTTCAAAAAATACAAAATGCATGCTGTAGATTTTTATGTAACTTGCGAAAATATGACCATGTTTCCCAAAAATTAAGAGAAACTAAATGGCTTTCTATGGAGAATCGCAGGAAATTACATTTATTACGCTTCACACATTCTATATTAAAATCAGGTAGTCCTAGTTACCTTAAAGTTAAATTAATTTTTAGGAGGACACTGCACTCAGTTAACGTAAGATTTAAAGATTTATTAAATACTCCTAAATATAAAACAACCACATTTCGTAAAAGCTCTACCTATAACGCCGTTAATACATACAATAGTTTACCATCGCATTTCAAATCTTTAAATGCATCCAATTTTAAAATTCACTTTAAAAAATATCTGCTTAATCTGCAGTGAGAAGTGACGAGCGTCTGTATAGTGGCGGGTCTTCCGCTGCTGGGTTGTTTTTTGTGAAGGTCAATCTTGCGCTTTTATTATATTGAAAATTTTGTATACACATTTTTATTCATATATATGTATAGATTACTTATATGCCCAGAAACTTTACTTTAAATAATTTAATTTAACTAAATTAGTAGAATAGTATATATCTTACTTGCCATGTTTAAACTTTATAATTAGTATTATTGTGAAAATATATAGGGTTAGGTGTAAGAGTGGCTATGCTAAACTTCGCCCTTATATTTTCTTCTCTAAATAAAGACGTTTATTATTATTATTATTATTATAACTTCAAAACAAACCCGGTAATTAATGTACCATATATACTAAAACGATCCAATGAATCGGCGGTTTTGAGTTTAACTTTTTAAGAACATGATTTCAAATTAACTTATGTGTAAAAATTACTTCAGAACTTACCGGAAATTCGTCTTATTTCTACCACACTATCAAAACATCCGATCCACAAACTTGTCGGTACGTTATCACATGACGGTATGAGCAGTCTGACAAACCGGTGATTTGAGCGCTAAATTCAAATGATCAAGAAATATAGTCAGTAAGACATCACAGGTACCGTGCCATCGTAGGCAGCTTTCCCCTACATCTTTACATGCGAAGAATTTGAAGCTAAGGCATTAAAGAAGTTTTAAGTAAAGAAAAAAATCGGCTGGAATTAACGGTTTTTTAGCTACGATTTTTTTGGTGGCGCATAAATTATTCAGCACAGCTAGAGGGACGTTTTGATACTGGAACGTGTTACATTTTAGATGCATATAGCCCGTGGCTCTGTACCGAATCGCGTATTATTACAAATTTTGTCTAGTTGTAGTATAACTTGTGATTTCTGTAATGTGGAGTGTATTATATGAAAAAGGAGTGCGTAAAGACAAGTAGTAACAAGTAGAAACAAGTAACATATCTGAATTAAATGGTATTTTTTTTTCTCTATCTTGGCCTTGAGCAACGCTCATTCAGCCACTACAAAATATTAAGAACCTAAACTAACCTGATCTATTGCTCAAATAAAACCATGTAAACCCCCACACAAGCGGGAATAGACTGGGACACTCGTTTCACGTTAAGGGATATATCTTAACGACTTATCATGACAACACAGGATGTATCTCGGTTAGTAGGGTAAATATACAAAAGGTCAGACAGAAGGTTTCAAAGCTAAACTAAATCCTAAAATATCATTTTTATATTTTAGATTTACATAATCTAATAAAATGAAAAAATATAATTTGTAAATGATAGTTATCGATAACTAATTTCAGAAGACTAGTATCGTTTAGTGGTAGTGGTATTCTTTTGACGATTAAATTGCTCATTAAATAATTAGTTGCATTGGTATTATATTGACAGGCAAATAACCAATGGTTAATGTCACCAATAGACAAGTTATCGCAATTGCATAAAGGCGAGTCTGTTAATTTTATTTTATATAGGTGTGAATTATGAGTTTCATGTCCAAATAACGCTCTGGTAAAATTTACAAGCACATATCTTGAAACGTTGACTTGTTTAAATAAAGGGTTAGTCTGTAGTCCATGTCCAATTTTACAGTATCTATAATTGTTGTTAGCAGCGATGCTATTATAGTTATCTTCCCATAGTTCTCGGCATTTTTTATGTAGTATGGGGATAATGTCAGTTGATGGCATTTTCTTTATGATGTTGCCTTCCAGTGCAGCTCTGTGAGCATATTTGTCAGCGATTTCATTACCCATGATTCCCACATGTCCTTTGACCCATGTGAATATGACATTACACCCCATTTCTGCCAAATCTATCATGCTGTATATGATTTCAGCGACAAATTTATTTTTATATATATTCTCGGTTGAATGTTGTAATGATGTAGGTACAGAAAGTGAGTAGGATATTATGATGTAATTGTGAAACTCCTTGTTTTCCTTGGCCCATTCTAGGGCTTGTTTAATGGCTATGGCTTCTGCTGTGAAGATCGAGTGCATATTACATAATTTAAATATAGAAAATGAGTTACTGTTTTCAATTTAAAAAAACAGCTCATACCCCGTCCTTTTGTTTGGATCCGTCAGTAAATATTTTGCAGGGGATTATTTTGAAATCTACATATGACATCATTTAGAATATTTGTGTTATATGTTCTATTATAGGTGTTGGTCATATTTAGGGACCACTATATTGGGTTTAAAGACACTTATTTCGTGGGGGAAGATAGTAAATGGAAATGAAATGTTTTTTGATATCATATCGCCATAAGTTAGACGTTTCTGAGAAAGCTTCAGCTAGAGGTGGGGAGTTTTTGTGTTGCCAATATTTGTTTGTTAAGACTTCTGCAGTAAGGGACGCCATTTTAGTGTTAAGAGAGTTTTCAGTGATTGATCTGTTCTTCATTACAAACAGCGCAGCGGTTGGGGTTGATTTTATAGCACCGATGGCAATTCGTAAAGCTTTGTATTGAAGTTTATCTAGTTTTGTAAGGCGTCATTTGCAGGCAGAGCCATATAATATAGCTCCATAGTCAATTATGGATCTTGTGTAGGCATGGTAAAAAAGCATAGCTGTTTTAGGGTCGGTGCCCCAAGACCGTCTTGTTGTTAATTTAAGCAAGTTTAAGCTTTTCTCACATTTAATAATGCATTGGTCTATATGTTCTCCCCACGACAATTTCTGATCAAGCACTATACTCAAATATTTGTAGCTGGTGAGTAGGGGTATATTGTTTTCCGCCAAGCTAATGGCATTTTGGTGTTGAATTCTTGTAGTCTTGTATTCTTGTAGTCTGTATGTCTTGTATTCTTGCTGTAGTCTTGTGTACAATACCACAGCTGACTTTTCTGTGGAGATGTCTAACCCGTTACGGGAAAAATATCGCGTACAGCAGTACATTATATAGTTCAGATCTATTTTACATTGTATTAGGGACTGTTTCTTCACATAAAAGCAGAAGTCATCTGCATATTGTAGGATATATGCATCAATACCATCGGAATGGAGATCGGCAGTATACATATTGAACAATAACGGGCTCAGAACTGACCCTTGAGGTAGTCCGGAAGAAACTATTCTGGGTCCGATAAATCCCCTACTTGATCGAATAAAAAGTTTTCTATTATAAAAAAGCCTAATGATGTTTACAGCAAAGGAGGATGGAATTTGTAGTCTAATAATTTTATCAATTAGGATGTTTAAGTTTACATTATCATAAGCACTACTTATATCAAGATACGATGTAGCTAGATACTCATTTTTTGACCAGTGAAATAAAAAATGTCCTCAAATAATGTAATAACCTTATTATTCCACCTGTTAAGAATAGGTTACGTGTATCTAACCCTACTGTACCTAGGTTGTATTGTCTATCAAAAAGCCAGGGAAGTCGGTGCGTCCAATAGCATCGTCTATTGGATCTCCGACTTACCACTTATCAAAATGGTTGACTAAGGAATTTGAAAGTTTGCCCATTGCATAGCCTCGTTTTTCAGTTAAAAATTCGGAAAAAAAATTTCGAATGATTTCATTGATAAGGTCAAGAATATTCAATTGCAAGAGAGTGAAATTTTGATTTCCTTGGATGTTTGTTCATTATTTCCGAGTGTACCAATTCCACAGACCTTGGACTATCTTGAGGATTTACTCGAATTAAACAACTATAGAAAAGAATTAATAGAAAAATATATAAACCTTACAAAACTTTGTATAAAACAAAATTCCGTTTCAATGACAAGTTCTATGAACAACATGAAGGAACCGCAATGGGTAACTGTTTATCGCCTTTCATTGCTGATGTCTTCATGAGTCGATTTGAAACTGAAGCAAAAGAAGACTTTGAGTATTTTCCTAGGATTTGGCTTAGGTATGTGGATGACATTTTTGCCGTGTTTGACACTAAGATTGCGTATGTAGAAAACTTAATTTCCAAATTAAATAGTCGTTTCACTTCTGTAAAGTTTACATATGAACTAGGAAATAATGGAAAACTTCCATTTTTAGATGTATTAGTAATTAAAAATAGTGACAATAGGTTAGAATTTGATATATATAGAAAATATACCAGTACGATCAGATATATCCCTAATGACTCTCACCACTGCTATCAACATAAAATGGCAAGTTTTAATTTTCTTGTCCATCGTTTACTAAGTTTCCCTCTCAGTAATGAGAGGTTTGAAAAAGAAAAAGTATTAATTAAAGATATAGCTGTGAGTAATGGTTATCCTAGAGATATAGTTGAAAAACTAATTAGGAAGCGTAAATTTAAGGATACACTTCGTAATTCTACGACCTTTCAAAAGGATAAAGAGGCTCCAAAATATGTATCCATCCCGTACGAACCCCGGTTTACTCGTGGTTTGAGTAAGGTTTTCAAAAACGTGGGTATAACAGCGATTCATTCGTCGAGCAACAAATTACAACAACATTTAGACAATCCAAAGGATAAAATTGTTCCAAATGAAAGGTCTGGGATTTACGAAATTAGTTGTAATGATTGTTATCGAAAATATGTTGGACAAACGAGACGATCAATTAACACCAGATTTAAAGAGCATATGGCTCATCTAAAATATGGAAGAACAGATAAGTCTAGTGTTGCACAACATGCTTTTGACAATAATCATAGAATAAATATTATTAATTTAAGATTAGTTAGAAATGTGACCAATAATAGACAGTTGGATGCATTTGAGAGCATAGAAATTGTGAAATGTAATAGTAGTATGAATAGCGACAAGGGACCTATACCGTATAGCCCGCTTTACGCGTTGCTTAGCAACCGATGATTGAACCGTGATTAGTCACGCGTAAATTTCACGGTGATATCATATCGTAGCCCGCTTTACGCGTTGCTTAGCAACCGATCATTGAAGCGTGATTAGTCACGCGTAAATTTCACGGTGATATCATTAGTGACGTCACCATGAAAATAGTATAAATATGGTAGATTTTGTAGTTTAAGATTAGTTTTAAACGTCTCCGGATGATGCCAACTTGGTTGGCGAAACGCGCGTCGAGCGAAGTGAAAGTGTTTTGGTGTTTGTGGAAACTACTCCGAGTGTTGCAACTTTAAAAGAAAGATTCTCCAACTCAAATATTCCTACCAGATACGTTAAGCCACTTAGACTACTTGGAATAAAAAAATGATGAAGATATATTAAACACTTTCAAAGAATGCTTTGACAAAAATGTTTTGCCAATTGAAATGCCTACACGAAGCTTTGCGAAACTATTACAGTACTATTTAAAAACGACTGTTATTTCCCTCCCGAAACAAACTATTTGCAGCACAGTGATAGTAGTACTATCGAATTTCCTTTTTCTGAATGGTCACTTCAAGATAATTTACAATTGGATGACGAAACTGTGACCTTGTTTAGCTAGGACGAAATTGTCGAAGACTATGAAACTTACCAGAATGACAATATTGATGAAGGATTAGATTCAATACAGGAAGATAATTCAATGGCGATTGAAAAAGTTGAAATAGATACAAATAACACAGATGATGACTTCGTAGTGGTAGTAAAACTAAGATTATTAAAATAACTACCTTTGATGAAAAGTGGTAAATGGATTGTTAAATGGATTCAAACAGTAATACTGACAACAGCTTTGTGAGTACCGAAGGAACAAAAGTAATTAAAACAGATTTAATTGATTCACAAATTAAAAAGAAAGGCGGTCAAATACATGATCAAAACGCTGAGGAAAATGTTACAGATACTGAATTAGAATGCATAAACAAATGAATTGATAGTATAAATAGCAGAAAGGATCAAACTGCAGTGGTAGTAATTAAAATATTAAGTGATATTCTAATATATCCTTATAATAATATATTTGGATAATTCACCACAAGGAATGAAAAGGAAACGAGAACATTTAATAAGTGTGCTTACGTCGAATCAGTGGCTATAGGTAGTATTAGAAAAAAGAAACAGGCATTACATACGAACAAGATGTTAAAAAACCCTAGAGTTAAATACGTCTTTAACTTACCACCAGCAAAAGTAAACCATATAAAAAATTAAGATAATGTTGAAAAAGAAAAAAGAAATAGATCTGGAAATCATAGGAGAATATGATTGATCTAATGATTCTGTCCCTTTGATTGATTCTGTAGGGACACTGTTGTTGTTTATTTTGAGTATTACCCAGGTCAAGTGATCCAGACACAAAGTAATAAGTATATGATTTCTGCAATGCAAGCAAGTTCTTCGGATTGGAAGTGGGCAGCACTAAAAAATGACCATTCACAATTACCTTTTTTTAGTGCTGTAGTTAGTACCCATTTCAAAATTTCAAAAATCGTGACACCGAATTTGCCTGTTTAATGGTTGTAATGTTGTACAAATTGACGTTTATAACAGATGTAAAATTATTGGCATTCGCGCAAAAGCGGGGGCAACCGTAAATTTTGTACCACCATACGTTTTCCTTTTCCAGTTCCCAGGACAAGGTGTGCAGAATTCGGGATAGGGTGTACAAACTTGGGTAAAATATGTGCAAAATTGTGCAAAATATGTGCAAAATATGTGCAAAATTGTGACGGACATTTCGGTTCGGTTACTGATTTGGTTTAAATAAAAATCCTAGTTATAATGATGAAAAATACTAGCTTTCATATAAAAAATCAGTGGGTTCGTTAAAACAAAACCTTTATACTATTACAATTACAATTACATTACTTTTGGTATTTGAATGGTATTTTATGTTTTGATAATTCTAGGAAGGAAACATGATAAGTACGGGAACCACGTCCAATGGTGGACCAACAAGACCATAGAAACATTTGAGACTTTAACTGAATGTTTCATCAAACAATATGATAATTTCACGATTGAAGGGATTGAAGGTCACGTAAGTAACCTTATTTGAAATGTACGCTAACTAAAGGCCACGTTACACGGCGTGGGGAGTGCCACGCCTGGAGTGAAAACTGTCGCGCCACACGCCGTATAATTGTGCTGGCGTGGCGTGGCGTGGCATGGCGTGGCGTGGCGTGCTGGGTCCCGTCGATTGGCGGTAAACTTTGCACACTTCAAAGCCGCGCAGCGCGCGAAGTGGGCTGACATGCGTATACAGTTACACGGCGCGGAATCTTCGCCCGTAAATTTTAAAAATTAGTCAAACTCAGTAGATATTTAGCTAAGCAAGTGACAACATGCCGTGGTCAAACGAAGCAATATCAGAATTTTTATGCCTACACGAGCAAGAACCAATAATTTGGAACCCGAAACACAATGAGCACAAAGATAGAAATGCTGTAAATGATTCCTGGATGCGAATCCAACAAAATTTTAGTATTACTTGCACAATCAGCGAATTAAAGAAGAAGAAAGAATCACTAATGGGCACGTTCCGAAAGTTAAACACGAAAGTGTTTACCGAGCATCCGTTTTCGACGAACGGACAGGTTGAAAAGAAAAAGAAGCCACGCGCTTGCGTGGCGAGAAACTTGTCAGTCTGCAGGTCGTGTAACCGCGATCGCCAAATTGCGAATTGGTGTAACGGCCCACGCCGTGTAACGGCGCCTTTATGGAGGCAAATTAGCAGTTATTTTTCACGATTATGAGTAATGATATCTTTTAATATGTTTTATGTATGAGTCTAGATGCCTATTATGTATCTGTTTTGGTTGGAGTATTGGTTTTTAATTTATTATCTTTAGTATAGAATGCTGTACAACATTCAATTTTTTTAATGCATTCTTATATAAACCGCCCCACACCAATGTACCATGTTTTAGTAAATACTCCACTACTACTTCCTAAATTCTATGACTTATGTTTTTGGAATGAACGAATAATTTTCTACAAAAGCACTTTATTAGTATTAACAATATACAGGCAAGACTGGCCACTACATATATTTATAATAAGTTTATATACTACAAGTTAAGCTAAAGATAAGGTAGGTATAATAAAAGCGTATAGTCCAAGAACTAAGGTAGGTAAGCCAAATAAAGCCCGGCTCTTAATAAGGCCCACTCTTCATAAAAACCTCAGCAAAACATAAATGCGGAATCTGATTGTTCTGTGCTCTTGACTGAAGGCCATCAGGTAGTGAATAACCGCATTACGTTTAATGGGCATTACGTTTACGGTGTGTGTAAGTCCTCTCTTCTTTAATTACATTACCTTAATTAAAGGGCCTCTCATCCAGGAGATGTGACGTCGGTTGCTCAGTTAAATACGGAGGTCGTGGATAAGTGGATTTGCTAGAGGCTTGCACTTAGATACCGTTAGATATATCACCAGAAAAATCACAGCTTGACAATGACCGGCTTGATCTACTCCTACTTAAAATTTTGTATAAAAATACTTGGACGCCAGGTCAAGAGTACTGAAATAGTACTGAAGACAGCAGAAATGATCAGCCAATAATTCTCAGCTGTGACCCTATTGTGACTCAGACTTTTCGCAGGGAAATAAAAGATAAAGATTTTTTAAAAACAATATATTACAAAAATATTTATATTACCAGTTGATACAAATTTGGAAGAAAGAAATATGTATAAATTCCCGCTTGAACCGGATATCAAGAGTGAAATTTATACTAAAATTAATTTAAATAAAATAACTAGATTAATAGTCAAAAATATGAGTTTTAAATATTGGAAGTAAATTTTGATTAAATTCTCAAAAATTGAGATTAGACTTTATCATAGTAAAAAATAATATTATCAAGACAGGAATGTGGTATGCAAATTTTCACTATAAGATTAAATAAAAAAATTAAATAAATGCTGCTTTTTACCGATACAAAAGATAAACAAAAGATACCTATGGCCTACGCCGTCGAAGTAATATCTTCTAAATAAACTAAAAGTATGCTACCATTCGGTAAACCAATATATTTGATTCTGAATTACCACTACACTAAAACACCGAAGATATATCTTCGCGAGCGTAAGCCACGGTCAACAGGCTCAAGCAAGCAGGTAGGCAGAAAAAGATGATTTTTGCGGATATCGCGTATAAATGTGCTTGCTGGGAACACGCGACATTAGCGGGACGGAAAGGTAGGGATAACGGTAGATGGTGAGTCGCGGTAAATTTCTACAAGTTCGCGCGGTTTTATTTCAAATATTTGAAATAGGAATTCAAACATTAGCCATAAAACGGATCGGAATTTATTTACGTTACAAACCAACATAAAAATAACATACCATTACACGTTTTACACATAATTTTAAAATCTGTTAAATATTTAACAGATTTTACAGGTTTTTTTACAGAAACTGTTCGAAATGACTATCGTCATTGTCAATACATAATTGGCATCTGGTGATGCTATTAATTACTGCCGATAGAATGTGATTGTTACGACGCAACTCATCACAAGCTTCTTGAATTTTTAAGACTAATTCTTCGCGGTTTCTGACCCTGCACACTTCCACCCTGTACACCCTGTACACTTTTTCTTTTAGGTAGCCCCAAATAAAGAAATCAAGTGGGGTCAGGTCAGGCGACCTTCGGGGCCAAGATATAGGTCCATCATGATTATTTTCGCCTTCTCCAGGGAAACCGCCCATTGATTTCTGTAATGCTCTGTAATCCAGTGTTGTGACCAAATATGAAAGTTGTGGTAATTCGTGATACCAGTTCTTGTAAATGAAGCTTCATCAGTCCAGCAAACCTTATTCAGGAATTCTCCATCTACTTGAACTTTATTCAATCTACGCCTTCGAACATAGTCCTCAGGCAATAAATCTTGCACAGCCCTAAAATGATAAGCCTTTCTACCATCTTTATGAAGTGACCTAAGAATGGTGGACCTTGATATGTTAAGCATGACAGCAGCTCTTCGTGAACTTAGGTTTGGATTTCGATCAATCGTTCTTAAAATACGCCGTTCATCGGCCAATTGTTTCTCCTAGGGCGCTGTCTATTGTTGTTTATGTTGAAAATAGTATTTACCTCTCGTTCTCGAAATGCTCGATGAACTTCTTCTCTCGTTGGATGACGTCTATTAGGGAATCTGCGTGCATACTCCCTTGCGGGTGCTACTGCATTTTCTTCGCAAAAACCTTAAATTAAATGAATGTCTGCGTATTCTTGGTTACTAAATAGCCGCGGCTTTATTATTAACACTAAAAAGAACACGTAAATGCAACACAATTTTATTGTGACAAAATGATTGACATTTCTATTTTGTAACCAAGTGTTTTGTTTTAATCAAAGCTAATGTGATAATTATGCGCCTTTCCCTGACAAACGTCAATCAAGCCCAGTTTTCTCTCATCAAATCATCTTCTCTCATCGAATCAAGTTCAAAGAATTTCCAAAGCATTTTTTAAATTTATTTATTTATTTATTAATAGACGGGTCAAGCCCTTTTAGTACAAAAAAGACATACAATGTGTATAATACATAAAGCTAATTAGTATTTAAAATGAATAAAGCTAACAGCTAAAATATTACCAACTAATAATAATTTTAAAAAACGATCAATATTAACTAAAACAGATGGTATGACATTCATGAAGCAATGCAGTTTTATTTGAATTTTTTTACTGATCTCTTGAATGATGGGCAGGAGCAATTAAAAAGATCTAATTTACTATTTACTAAATTAGCATTGCGTAAAATTCTGCTAATAGGTTCGTTCTGTCCGTAATTACTATGATAAAAAGGAATATGGAATATTTCTGTGTTTCTATTTCTTCTTTCGGTAACATTAAGATTCACTAGATTCAAAAGCTGAGACGATTGAATGTGACCCGTAAGTATTTTATTAAGAAAAAGTAAATCAATTTGTAAGCGCCTATGTTCCAATGAAATTAAATTGAGATTGCTGAGAATTTGGTCATTGGTGTAATGTTCTCTTTGGGTTACTTAAATGCGCATTGTCTTAAAAATTTCCTCTGTGCATTTTCAATTAAATTAATATGAATATTATATTTCGGACACCAGATTATACAACAATATTCTAAAATTGATCTGACTAAAGAACAGTACAGTATTTTGATACTATGAACCGAAAATTCAACCCCACTACGATGGACAAATCCGAGCATCTTTTGCAACAGTATTTTCAATGTGTGTACAATAGGACATTTTACAATCAAAAATGACACCAAGGTCCCTCACTTGCTTAACGTCCTCTAATAGCATATTATTTAATTAATAATGAAACATCAAATGAGAGGGAGATCTCGTGAAAGTAATTTTGAGGCATTTTTTAATGTTTAAATGGGAGCCCTGAGGAACACCAGAAGTAACATTGATACCAGAAGAGATTACATCGCCATATTTAACAAACTGTACTTTTAAATAACTATCAATCCAGTATAAAACATTCCCACTAAAACCTACTTCTTTAAGTTTTTTAATAAGTATGCCATGGTTGACTATCAAAGGCTTTAGATAAGTCTGTGTAAATAGAGTCGACTTGAACTTGAACTGATTTGATAATATAATTACTATTTTATTTACTAAGAAAAAGTAAATCAATTTCTAAGCGCCTATGTTCCAATGAAATTAAATTGAGATTGCTGAGAATTTGGTCATTGGTGTAATGTTCTCTTTGGGTTACTTAAATGCGTATTGTCTTAAAAATTTTCTCTGTACATTTTCAATTAAATTAATATGAATATTATATTTCGGACACCAGATTATACAACAATATTCTAAAATTGATCTGACTAAAGAACAGTACAGTATTTTGATGCTATGAACCGAAAATTCAACCCCACTACGATGGACAAATCCGAGCATCTTGCAACAGTATTTTCAATGTGTGTACATTAGGACATTTTACAATCAAAAATGACACCAAGGTCCCTCACTTGCTTAACATCCTCTAATAGCATATTATTTAATTTATAATGAAACATCAAATGAGAGGGAGATCTCGTGAAAGTAATTTTGAGGCATTTTTTAATGTTTAAATGGGAGCCCTGAGGAACACCAGAGGTAACATTGATACCAGAAGAGATTACATCGCCATATTTAACAAACTGTACTTTTGAATAACTATCAATCCAATATAAAACATTCCCACTAAAACCTACTTCTTTAAGTTTTTTAATAAGTATGCCATGGTTGACTCTATCAAAGGCTTTAGATAAGTCTGTGTAAATAGAGTCGACTTGAACTTGAACTGATTTGATAATATAATTACTATTTTATTTACTAAGAAAAAGTAAATCAATTTCTAAGCGCCTATGTTCCAATGAAATTAAATTGAGATTGCTGAGAATTTGGTCATTGGTGTAATGTTCTCTTTGGGTTACTTAAATGCGTATTGTCTTAAAAATTTTCTCTGTACATTTTCAATTAAATTAATATGAATATTATATTTCGGACACCAGATTATACAACAATATTCTAAAATTGATCTGATTAAAGAACAGTGCAGTATTTTGATGCTATGAACCGAAAATTCAACCCCACTACGATGGACAAATCCGAGCATCTTGCAACAGTATTTTCAATGTGTGTACAATAGGACATTTTACAATCAAAAATGACACCAAGGTCCCTCACTTGCTTAACATCTTCTAATAGCATATTATTTAATTTATAATGAAACATCAAATGAGAGGGAGATCTCGTGAAAGTAATTTTGAGGCATTTTTTAATGTTTAAATGTAAGGCATTAAGGTTACATCTGTTGTCCAAATAATTCAAATCTTTTTGAAGAAGTGTAGCATCTGATGAGTCTTTAACAGACCTAAATATTTTCAAATCATCAGCAAACATTAAAAATGAACTGTTCTATATTATATTTGATGTTATTTACAAATAAATTGAAAATAATAGGGCCAATATGGGAGCCCTGAGGAACACCAGAGGTAACATTGATACCAGAAGAGATTACATCGCCATATTTAACAAACTGTACTCTTTCTTTCAAATAACTATCAATCCAATATAAAATATTCCCACTAAAACCTACTTCTTTAAGTTTTTCAATAAGTATGCCATGGTTGACTCTATCAAAGGCTTTAGAGAAGTCTGTGTAAATAGAGTCGACTTGAACTTGAACTGATTTGCTGATGCAAAACTGCATGTTGCTGATCAACGATTAAGTTTTTGCAGTCCCATGAAACAAATCTTGTTATTAAGCATTCAAGTAATTTAAGTATATATATCAGATTGCAGGAAAACTGCTCTGTAGTTCTCAACATTTTCTCTTTTGCCAGATTTAAATATAGGTTTAAGATAACTTTGCTTCCAGAAAGAAGGAAATGTGCCATTATTTATAGACAGATTGAAGATAATGTGTAATGGTTTAGCTAAAGTAAAATTCAAACCTAAGTTCACGTAATTATTGCTATTGGTCATTAAATAAATTTCAAGTACTTAGATGGAGATTTAAAAAAGATTTTAGAACTTTATTTACAAGAATTGGTATAACCAATTTCAAATGGATGGTGCACTAGTGCATTTAGGGCAGAAAGTGAGAAACTGAATAACAAAGCATTATGGAAATCCATGGACTGGCCGTTTGATTCCAACTCAAGCCACTTTCTTGGGGCTACTTAAAAGAAAAAGTGTAAAGGGTTTTTGTTGTTTAATTGCATATTGCCATATCACACCGTGCACATCATAAATAGCATCACCAGAAGATGTCAATTATGTATTGACAATGACTATAAAATCTGTTAAATATTTAACAGATTTTAAAATTATGTGTAAAACGTGTAATGGTATGTCATATTTATGTTGGCTTTCAATACATTTGATTTAGACGATTTTTATTTTTTTACTCGAAAATGTTGTCATACGAAAAAAAAGCCAAGAGGACTTTTTTCTTTTAAATTGAATATAGATTGCACATATAATTTTTATTTTGAGATAAACCAGTGGCGTATCGGTTTTTTCATTAATAATATCGCAATCGGTACCCGTACGCACGCCAATAATATTATTACATGAAAAAATTAACCTAGATTACCTCTCTACACGTGCCAAATTCCATTTAAATATCTCAATGGGTTATAAAGATATTAATAAAACTTTAACTTGTAACCTTGTAACTTTGTAACGAAGCATTTTTCGCATATACACTGACGGACATAAAAAGTGGCGCACCTAGATTTTGTCCCAAATTTTATGTTCAATAACTTTTAAACCAGCCTATAGATTTTGATAATTTTTTTTTGTTTGAAATGGCGATTCTTGCGGATGACTATTTTGTAATTGGCTTTCCATAAAAAATGTATTTTTTAATATGTACAGCCTTTAAAAACCGATTATGATTTTGACACGAAATTTGATTGTCGCTGTGGAGTGAAATTTTATTTGTATTGAATTCTTAGGTTGGTCACGGTGTTTACCATTCTTTTTTCAATATTCTCTTTTTTGAATCACCTCCCTAGCCCTTTCAGCAATGAAGATGCGACATTTTAAATGAAACGGTGTTATTAAGTTTGATATTCAACAAGGAGGCCGTGGAGCTGAAAATGTCTAAAAAGTTCATCGTTTAAGAAATATTTAGCGTTTTCGATTACGGACGCTGAAATAATTGTTACTTACAAGTACAAACAACACCAAAAAGAAATAATAAACAAAGAATTATTCGACATTTTAGTAAAACGACTGTAATTATTAATGATTACAACAATAAACTTAAAAAATAACTGAACAAACTAACTAATAACGAGTATTTCCTCCTCTGGCTGCTATAACAGCTTCCATACGCCTAGGCATGCTTTCAATCAAATTTGTGATAGTGATTTGAGGGATATTGTCCCATTTTTCTGTAAGAGGAATCCTCAATTCATTCAGATTCTCGGGTTGCGTCTACTAACACGTTGTCCCAATTCATCCCATAAATGCTCAATGGGATTCTTATCAGGGCTTTTAGCGGGCCACGGCATACGATTAATTCCGACATCGTTTAAAAATTGTGTTATCATCACTGTTGTATGCGGTCGTGAATTATCTTGCGTTAAGAGGAATTCTTCGCCAATGTAAGTTGCAAATGGGACAACATGTTCATTCAAGATCTCTATGTATCTAACTGCATTTAGAGATTGCCGTGGTGGAAACACAAATAATTCTGTATGGGCATCGCTGGTAATTCCAGCCATACCATTAGTGAACCACCGCCAAAACTCAACCGCCTTTCACTGAACATACCATCCTCGTATCTTTCCTCACGCCTTCTCCAAACCCTCCGACGCCCGTCTACTGATCTCAACATGAATCTTGATTCGTCAGTGAATAAAACTTGAGCAACTCATTCCAAACAAGATTCGAGCAAAATCCAAACGAGCTACTCGATGTCGTCGAAGTAATCGCATTCCAATAGCAGGTCTTCTTGCGATAAAACCGACACTGAATCTACTCTTGAATCTCCGACAAATTGTTCGATCTGACACAACTGTTCCTCGTGCGTTTCTTAAATTTCGGTTTGTGATCACAGCTGTTTAATAGGGATTCCTCGATATTTGCAGACCAATAAATCGATCGTCAATATTTTGCATAATCCTGGAACTACCCCAACCTGGACGCCTGCTGTATTGGCCCGTTTCTCGGTAGCGCTGGATCGCTCTTCGGACAGTTGTTTCTGGTAGACCAACAATACGAGCTGCATAGCTTCCATCTTCTCCTTCCATTTTCTACCAAAGCCACAACTCTAGCTACTCGAATTGGACTAATTTGCACTGGCATTTTCTTTAGAACGTTAACTGAATTTTTTTTTCACGAGAATTTCAACTGAATCTTTTGACGTTTCAATGTTAACCGTTACCATAGCCTCCTTGTTAAATATCAAACTTAATAACACCGTTTCATCTAAAATATCGCATCTTCGTTGCTCAAGGGGCTAGAGAGGTGATTCAAAAAAGAGAGTATTGGAAAAAGAATTGTAAACACCGTGGCCAACCTATGAATTCAATACAAATAAAATTTCACTCCACAGCGACATTCAAATTTCGTGTCAAAATCATAATCGGTTTTTTAAGGCTGTACATATTAAAAAATAAATTTTTTATGGAAATCCAATTACAAAATAGTCATCCGCAAGAATCGCCCTTTCAAACAAAAAAGAATTATCAAAATAGATATGCTGGTTTAAAAGTTATTGAACATACAACAAATATGGGACAAAATCTAGGTGCGCCACTTTTTATATCCGATAGTTTAGTGTATTAACGAAATTCACATTATTTGTCGATTATCTATCGATTCTGAAATTTATGCAGGTAAAAGTTGGACCACCCTGTATACTTATTGCTCCACCCGCACTTTGCATTTTTATTGATCTACTAACTTAAAATACGTGTTTATTTTCCACTTGTATGCATGTAAAAAATGTAGTAGATGATATGGGACCCATCATCCATTAAATACATGGTAGGTACTGATAGTTCAGGTTCCGAGATTATTTTTCATGTTCAATACTTTAGTACTAACATCATTGAGGTACAGTGCCGTTCAATTGAAAGTAAACGACTCTTATGAGAAATTTTGGAAATTTTCCCATTGTGAAGCAGGCTTTTGTAAACAGATCACATTCAAAATTATTTTAGGTTGAAGTATCTGTCAGTTATAGGGTGACAGCATTTCATATACAGTATTTATTAAGGAAAATCTATATGGTAAGGAGGTATGGTCTCTTGTAAAAAAAATCCATTAAATTAACAAACTAACTGAGAACTTAAGAAAATTACTATGAATTAATATTTGGTCCAAGCACCATTCGCGTTTATAACTTTTTAAAGCCTATTTCTCAAGCCTATTTCAATATTAGTGTCCTGGTGTAATCCTCGCCAATATTTTCCCAGGCATTTTCAATCGCCAACCACAGTTCTTCTACGTTCGCTGGTCGGAAATTTCTGCTATACATGTCTTTTTCCATTTGTGTCCATACATTTTCTATCGGATTTAAATCCGGCGACTTAGAGGGCCAAGGCAGAGTGTTAATATGGTCTGTATTCAGCCATTCAGTAACAACTCGTGATTTGTGAATAGAGGAATTATCCTGAAATATACATTTAATTCAAATATGGAAAAAGGAAAGAGGAAATAAAAATATTTTCCTGCTGGAAAGTGAAGTTCTCGGGATATAAAATGGAAACGGAAGGTAACACAACATATTCCAAAATGCAAGGGTAGCTTTGACCAGTAAGACGCTCTCTGATTCTCCAAGTAACACCTGCTTCTTGGCAACATATTCACGCCCACACGTTGATAGAGAAGCGACCACTACGAGCTGTAGGATTTATATAGCGCTCTTCATATAGGCAATTTCTTGGGCGGTATACACGCACACAGCCTTCATAGCAGGATTGAAAAACTTTTTCGTCTGAAAAAATTGTGTTGTTCCAAAAGTCCTGTGGCGCACCGACAAATTGGTTGGCAAAGTTTAACCTTTGCTCCTTATGCCGTGGCAACAGAGCAACTTTATTTGCAGCCGAAAAATTCTTCAGCTCAGATGCTCTGATACGTAGTCTTGCGGTTTCCACCGAAGCATGAAAATTTGTTAAGAAGCAGGCAGTCACTGCTTTATCAAAAGGATTCTGTCGGAGGTGGTCAAGGACGAGTTCGTCTTCCTCCATAGTACTGAATTTCTGACGGCCCCCTCTATAGACGTACTCAACAGTTCCTTCTGCATTCCATTTTTGCTTAATTTTGTAAATGCAACCTTTACTCACGTTCAAAGTATCTGCAACTGCTTGCATTGGCTATCCGTTCAGCAGTCACAGCTCTCATTTTTTGCCGTTCAGTTAAGCGCGGAATAATAATAATAATAATAATTATAAGGCAAATTTCAAAATAAAGAATAATTATTAGTAAACTGACAAATGAAATTGACAATCAAGTTTTGATTACCTGAAAGAAAGCCTGTTTCACATTAATTAAAAAAATGGTTTACTTTCAATTGAACGGCACTATACTTCAATGGTGATTTACTTAATATATTATGTTTTTTTTAGATAAAAGGAAGATATACATTAAGCGAAAATTTGGCCGACAATGGGGGCTTAAATCAGGCATTTACAGCATACAAAAATTTTGTACAACAGAATGGAGAGGAACCAAAATTACCTGGATTTGAAAATTTTAGTAATTATCAAATGTTTTTCATTGCTTATGGAAGTGTGAGTATTATACTTCGTTAGAAAGTATTGGGTATACCTATATTAATTCTGGCGTACAATTGAAAAACATAGTAACTCGAAAAACTTACATTTTGGTTAGATCAGTTTCAAAAATTGTTTCGTTGTATTTTTTTTCTGGTAACTTTTTGTCCTTTTTTTTTATTTTCTCGTGTTTATTTAGGTAGATTTAATAAAAATTCAAATATTTAAAATTTTATAGTTACTAGTTTTAGGATAAGCATATTATTTGTCAAAAAGAAACATAGCAAGTCTATATGAAATTATAATTTTTCATCTAAACCATGCAAACACTTAGTAAGTAGATTTAAATATTTTAAAACAGAGTTTTTTTAAAAAAAAGTAGGTTAGTAAATTGATGCACAGTGTATTAATGTAGGAAAAATCATATAGTCACTCCAATAACCAGATTGATAAATATATATTTCCGTTTATTTTAATCTCAAAAGGTTTCTACAAGTCAAAGAATCTAACAAAGGTAAGAACTAAAATTTAAACGGTTTGTTTTTATAAACATAAGAAAATAAAAATCCATTATTTTAAATCCATTAGGCACGACGTCACGTAACAAGATTTACTAACGATCTTGTTTGGAGGAAATTGGTTTTGTTGTAAGTAGACTTACTAAGACTTACTACTTTTTAAAATTGTATTAATAGCCTTTTTAATATAGCATATCATCTTGAGATATTATACTTGAGATATTCTTGTTTAGGGTATAAAAGAAATTAAAAATAGTGCCATGTTTTACTACATTTTGTGTTTGCAATTTGAAAAATCCCTCAGCAAAATACTACATTTATGTAGTAACTCTAGATGATACTTACAGGTTTCTTAGTAAGTCTATTTGCTAAAACCTGGATATCTGTAACTTTCCAACGGAACCTCTGAAAAAAATTTTAACAATACCAGTATATAGATCTCATGTATGCGGTTCGATTAATTGATACAGAGCGAAAACATAGTAAGTCTACTTGGTATGTTTTTCAAGGCAGAATTATTCTCTTATAAGCATTAATTGGATATACCTAGATAGGTATTGTAAGCAAATTAAATCGAATTGAAATAAAATAAGAGTTCCACAAAATAACAATTTATTGGGCAGCCGTATATTAATTAATACACCACATGTGCAAGCTGAGAATCGAATGAGTACCTTCTCCGGTTGTCGCCTCGCTTCCCCGAGACCGTACCGTTCCAGCATCCCTTGCCCACCTCGCCTAGCGTCTATCCCGGCGACACCATACACCATGAGCCAAGTATGCGCTGGATTGCTCGTTGCTAACATTCGGCCTTTCCTGACCCCAAGAGTGTCCTCACTCTTGCAAATCAGACATTACCCCTGACCAAGGAGGGACTCACAACCCTTCCTTGCCCTAGCATTTCCGCTAGACCTAGCTCTTCTGCTAGTCTTCATAGTGGATCCATGGCCTCATGTTGTCCACACCAGACAGCAGATGCCTGATGACTCCACCGCCACGACCACGACCAGACAGCTGACACCCGCTGATTCCACGTATTCTCTTAGTACCCGTATCCTTAGAATCCGTATCCTCCCATTGTCTACGCCAATGTACTGCAGTTGGGAACGGCTACTCCCATCTATGTCTGTTACCTCAGCGAGGTCATGATGCAGAACTTCCACAATCCGTCTGCTACCTCAGCGCGGTCATGATGCAGAACTTCCACAACCCTTCCACTTGGGCAGCAGTTTTTGGCTCAGCCCTGTGGTATTGCTGGTGGCTTGTAGCAGAACCTGTCGTCTCTGATCAACCCTATGCTTGTGATTTACCTGACAGCCTTATGCATATTTCTCCATGCGTGACCGCATCTCTGAAACATTAACCCTTTCACGATCATCCGCTTCAAGCTGACCCTGCGAATATATTCGATAACCTAATAAAGCCTCACTAGGTGTCACGCCAATGACTTTATCTATAGTCCCATTGAGGCCTAACTGAATATTTTGAATATTTTGGTCCCATTTTGAATCATCAGTGTTCGCCCCCATTGTGGATAACGAATTTAAAATAGTTCTGCTATACCGTTCGACCTGACGCATTTAAATGATGTTTGGCACCGGTTTTACAACAAAATATTCGAAATTTTTCACTCGTAAATGCGTTACCCCTGTCAGTGACTTTTTAATGTCATCTAATTCCGCAAAATTTTGACCCACTAATAATTCTACGCCCATGACGCATTGGTCGATTCATAAAATTCGATATCCCGAGCAATATCGTCCATTATTGTTTCGGCACGGCAACAAAATTTCGTCTTAATGTTGGGGCCAGAGAGCGTGTTTAAAACAACATCGTTTTTAAGAGGCATTTTCTTTAAACATAAATTATCTGCAGCCTGCGTGGTGATAAGGGAGCATTCACTTCCAAAATCAACGAAACATTTAATTTTTTGTTTATTTACAGACGGTTTTAAAGAATTTCTCATTAGCACTCGACCCTAAATAGTTTACGTTTCTATACCTACTCTATCGCTTTAGGTCTCACGTGTGAGCTAGAAAATATATAGGGACAAGTGCGCCTATAATAGCCCGTTTGTTTATATTTAAAACACTTTGGACCGCTTTCTGCCCTTTCAGCTGTATTTATGTGCATTCTCGAAGTTGAGGGCTTTGACAAGTTATTAAACTTAAGTAGGTACTTCTGATTTATTTGACTCAGGCTTCGAGAAATTGAAGACCATGATGCAAGAAGGGGATATGTGCAAAAATTTGAAAAATAAGATTATCTTGGGTATAGGTAACAGAATATGTTCTTTCACTGTGGTGCAAATATGGTACATGTGCGGCAAAGAGCTGCCGAGTTATAACAGAAAAACACATATCCCCTATGATGTACTGGTGCAAGAATGGTATATGTGTCGTGTTACTTATCCCGGTCTTGCACCGCAAATAATTGTATTTCCAAGACACGCCGAGTACATCCCCTCTCTGCAGCCGTAAAACGACCATGTTTGTGTACAAATTAACGAGTGCGTAGTATAGCCGTTTTGTAGCCAGTACTGTTTTTGCAGCAGAATACAAAGGTACCGCGCGTTGTAGATCGTGTTATTTTTATGCGATTTTGTAAAACCAGCTGTTATTAAATTATTATGGAGGTACGTGGTGAAAGTACAGGACTTAGTGATAATGAGAAAACTAAAAATGAGGAAAGTGAGACAGAGAAGAGTGAGCCATTTCAGAGTTCGGGCAGCGAATACCAGCCATCCTCGCCAAGGTCGTCTTCTGAGCATGAACCCATAGAATACGTACAAGAACAAGAACAAGAACAAAACAAGGGATGTGTTAGAAAAAAAAAACTTGATGTGACAAGTTGGAAAAGGAATGTGCAAAAAGTAAAAAGGGCCAGGGGAGAAAGCTATAAGTCCGTGTCATCTGGAAAAATAGTACCAGGACGCAAACAAGGCAGTGACTGTAAATGTGAAAAAGGGTGTTTGAAAAAGCTTTCTCTTGATGAAAAAAATGAAATATTTACTGCATTTAATGGCCTTGCAGATCATGAAAAACAAGATTCATACCTATCAAGTTTAATAACAGTTAGAAGGATTAAAAGACGCCGTAAAAATGTTTCGAATGTCAATTCACAACGAAATTACACTTACAAGTATAAGGTAAATATTTTATATAAATTATTAGATAAATATAAGATAAATTTTTTGCATATTTTTTTGTCATTCATATTTTATTTGTTGTAGCTGAGAAGGGGTGCATTCGAGTTATCAGTCTGTAAGCAAGCTCTATGTTTAATCCATGGAATCGGAAAGAAGCGGTTAGAACGTATTGCATGTCATTTGACAGTCAGTGTAACTCCTGTCCAGGACAAAAGAGGTAAACACGCTAATAGGCCGAATAAGATCCCCGATAATTTGAAAACCCAAGTTCATGAGCATATTGAGAGCTTTCCTAAGCAAATATCGCATTATTCTCGAACAAGAAGCAGTAGGCAATATTTGTCTCCCGATTTAAATCTTACAATCATGTACGATCTGTACCTCAAAAAATTCGAACCAGAAACCTACAAACTAAAACAAGACAAACTACCGTTTAAACCTAAAATTTCCTATGATTTTTATGGTCGTTATTTTCGGGAAAATTTTAATATCAGTTTTGGCCATACAAGGAAAGACACGTGCAAGAAATGTGACACATTGGAAAACAAGATCCAGGGAGCGGATTCAGAAGAAGAGAAGGAAAGTTTCGAAACCCAAAAAAGACTACATATTCTCAAGTCTGAGTGGTTCTACAAGGAACTAAAAGAAAAATCAAAAGAAGCAGAAGATAATGACCATGTCGAAGTTTTGTCGTTCGACTTCCAGCAGAACATGCCGTTTCCCAAGGTGCCATCTGGGGATGCTTTCTATTTGCGTCAGCTATGGGTCCAAAATTTTTGTATACACTCGGCGAAAAAAAAAACTGGACATTTCTTTATGTATGATGAAACCATCTGTAAAAAAGGGGCCAACGATGTTGTAAGCTTTTTACACTATTATATTGAGAACATACTTAGTCCAGATGTAAAGGTTCTATACTTAATTAGTGACAACTGTTGCGCCCAAAATAAAAACCATACCCTGCTTCGATTTTTAGCAACTTTATCGTATGGTGGTAAATTTGATATAATAGTACATCGTTTTCCTGAGCCAGGGCACAGCTTTTTGCCCTGCGATAGGTTTTTTGGAATAATAGAAAAGAAAAAACGGCGTATAGATAGAATATTTTTACCTCAAGAATATATGGAGATTGTCAGGTCATCTTCAAGAAAATTTCATGTCATTCCTGTAACCCAAAATATGGTATTTAACTACAGTGACCATTTGAAAAGTTTTTTTTATCCATCCCCAAAATCTGACAAAAAAGAAAAATTTGCAATTTCCTCCTATCGTGTATTCAAATACTTCAAAAATATAGGTGGGGTTGCATGTACCGCCTCGGCTAGCACGGATGCTCCCCTAATAAATTTTGTTTTGTTGAAAAACAATGCCAACCCTACATTTACTAACTTGGAACAGGCCTATTTAGATAAGTTAGCTTTGAAAGATCTGAAGTATAAAAACGTAATGGTATTGGCCAATGAATATGTAGGCAAAAATGACATGCACTTTTACTTGTCCCTTAAATCCGATAAATGTTTTGAGAACCAAGATTCAGAGGTTAGTGAATCCGATAATTCTGATGTAGAATAAATGTTTATTGACCACAATGTTTTTATTTGAATGTATTTTTGACATGTACCTACCTAAATCTACAGCTGTTGTATTCGTTTTGAATTTGTTGCTTTTGATTTAGGTATCATATTACCGTCTTTTAAGTTTTTATTTTTCAACAGTTCCACTTATTTCTTAAATGTTATACTGTTACTTAGTTAAAGCAATGTTGAGAATAATAAAGATGCTGTTTCATACAAACGTATTTTATTTGTTACTTATCCCTTTCTTGCACCTTCTTATATAGCACAGATAAGAAATAGATTAACACAAACCTTTTTTGCACCACAAAACTTTCTTCCTAAATTTCTAGTTTATTTCTACGAGTAACTTTATTTAACATACATAAAAACATTTAACTTTTCTGTTTCTACCTTGAATAACACTAAGAGCCAACCTAAAAAATTAAAAAGTTTTTTACCTCTCTTGTAAAATCTAAGAAATGTTACTTGCCCCCTTCTTGCATCAGAGTCTTCAATTGAATCTGTTCGTCAAGATTTTTAAAATGGCTAGCTAAAATACTGGGACTGGAAATTTCTGCAGTGGACACTGAAAATTTAATTTGTTCGTCTGATATTGTTCCCATAATTAAATTCACTTTGTCCTCATCATTTAGGGGAATTTTTAGTTTGTTTATTAGTGACAGTTTTTTGAATGTATATTCATATAGCGATTGGTTTGACCAAGGTGCGTAATCTAACATTGTTTTAAGCGCGACATATAAATTTCGTTTTGGTTTAAAAGTTTCCATTAGCATTTGTTTCCACTCTTCCCATTTAAAAATATGAGTGGGCAGTCCCTGATACCAGATCTCAGCGGGACCTCGCAATTTACTTAATGCTAAATCATCCCAAAGTCATCCCAATGGTAAATATTAGCAAATTCATCAACCATATTCAACCATTCATTCACACTGATGAAGACTGATGAAGAGGGTCGAACTCGTGTATTAAATTACTAGTAATTGAGGTAACACTTACCATTTGGTTGGCGTTTCTCTTACCCAGGTCGTGGACAATTTGACTCATACCTTTTACTATTGCTTCGCTTAATTGTCTTACCTCACTCCCCGCAGTTCGCTCAGAGCGTCTGTCCACCTCATCCACTATGGAGGTTCGGCTGTGGCCGTCCCTTTGACTTTCTGACCTCCTACGGTGATAATGTCTGTCACCACTATCCTGCGAACGTCTGGCATTCCTCCCTGCAATTCTGGTATCCCTATCTGCCGGAGTTCGACTGCGCCGACTAGACCTCTCTCGACCTCCAGAGTGGTACCGATGACGGCTACCGCTGGTACTCCTTTCACGGCTCCTGGTCATATTACGGGATCGCCGCTTTTCACTCAAGGACCTCAAACGTCACTAACTTGCCAATATCTTCCCAAATATCATGGTTCAAAACAAAATACACAGCACACGAGTTCTTTATCACCACTTCTGGTGTAAGCAAATTAAATCGAATTGAAATAAAATAAGAGTTCCACAAAATAATAATTTATTGGGCAGCCGTATATTAATTAATACACCACATGTGCAAGCTGAGATTCGAATGAGTACCCACTCCGGTTGTCGCCTCGCTTCCCCGAGACCGTACCGACCGTTCCAGCATCCCTTGCCCACATCGCCTAGCGTCTATCCCGGCGACACCATACACTGTGAGCCAAGTATGCGCTGGATTGCTCGTTGCTAACAGTATTTTTATTTATTTATTTATTGTTGTAACACAGAACAAATTGCCTTAATGTACAGTTACATAACATTCAGTATAGTCTTGAATATAAATAATATATACACTATCGGACATAAAAAGTGGCGTTCCTAGATTTTGTCCCAAATTTGATGATCAATAACTTTTAAACCAGCCTATCGATTTTGATAATTTTTTTTGTTTGAAAGGGCGATTCTTGCGGATGACTATTTTGTTATTGGCTTTCGATAAAAAATGTATTTTTTAATATGTACAGGGTAAGTCTCTTAAGATTGACACCCCCCTTATCTCACTTATCCTTTGCCGATTTAACTCATTTAAAAAAAGGAGTGGACGCGGTTTTTGATGAATTTTTATAATCTGAGCACGGATACTATTATCTCGTAAGATATACAGGGTGGAAAATAAAACATAATTTTTTTAAATGGAACATTTTTATACCAAAATAATGTCCTTAATTTTCTGAATAAAAAAATATCTTATTGTTATATAATCACTCCACCTGTTCGTGAGATATTACTAGAAACTTATCACATTACGGGTGTCAATTATAAAATAAAAAACATATCAAGATACCTCTGGAAACAATGCCATTTATTGAGATAATAAATAAATAATATATAGGTGACAATAACAGTAACGAGTAATAACAATAAACAACATAAGCCTAATAAAAACAAATAAAAGTCAATATTAATACAGTAACACAATAGAGCAACACAATTTTATTTATTTACACGTAACGTAATTAAATATTTTCCACGTAACCACCACCATTCTGAATACACATTTGGCATCGCTTTATAAAATTGCTTCTCACCCTTTGAAATATATCACCATTTTGGTTTAATTCCTCAATTTTTACACGTATGCATTCTTTTAACTCATTCATATTATTAAAAACCCCAGTTTTGTATATATCTTGTTTTATCGTACCCTCAGAAAAAAAAAACCATAGGTGTCAAGTCCGGACTTTTAGCGGGCCAATGTATAACACCGTGCCTTCCAATCCAAATAGGATATTTTCTATTTAGGTATTCGGTGACGTTCCTTGCAGAGTGTGGTGGTACTCCATCCTGCTGCCAAATAACAGATCTGGTGTCCACTAAATTAATATTATCTAAATAATTTTCAACTGGATGTTGAAGAATATCCACATAATAACATTGTGCATTTAAGGGCCCATTTATAAATAGAGGACCTACAATAGCATCCTTGTGGCCACACGACACGTTTACAGTTTGATATCCTTGTTTTTTTATTTTTTTTACAATATGTGAATTTTTCGCAGCCCACTAATGTGCATTTTTTCTGTAAAAATTCCCGCAGTAGAAAAACTGCTTTCATCAGTCCAAAAGACATGACTTAGAAACTCATCATCTTCCTCTATTCTATCAAGTATGTCTCTGCAGAAGGTTAACCTGTCTTGAAGGTTGTTGTCGTCTAAATATTGAACGGGCAAAATACTATATGGTTTAAAATTAGGGCGATGTAATATTTTTATTACACTTTGTGATATATCCAATTCTATTGCTGCGGCATAGGATGATTTGGATGGATTTTCAGCAAAATATAATAACGCGTTGAGTTCTGTGTCTTCTCCTGTTTTTGTTCATCGCCTTTCCCTTTTCTTGTCTCTCAGAGATTCGGTATTCCTAAACTTTGCATAAATGTTTTTAAAACTATTTTTGGAAGGAGGTAGCCTTTCTCGAAATAACCTAACATACTCCCTCCGAGCAAGAGACTTATTCTTGTTGCACTGAATATAAATTTCAAGTAGATAACTCTTTTCGCTCTTCCAATGAATATACCATTTTCAAAATAACTTGCTTCTTTACGAACCCTACGTATTTTTTACGCTAATATCTAAGAGAGTGAACTACTATCTCACAAAAAACTGGATGACATCTGTCAACAAATAAACAATGCTCATATGTTCTTATGTTCTTAACAATGTTCTTATTTTATAATTGACACCCGTAATGTGATAAGTTTTTAGTAATATCTCACGAACAGGTAGAATGATTATATAAAAATTACACATTTTTGGATTCAGAAAATTAAGGACATTATTTTGGTCTAAAAATATACGGGGTGTTCCATTTAAAAAAATCATATTTTATTTTCCACCCTGTATATTTTACGAGATTTTTAATATCTGTTCTCAGATTATAAAAATTCATCAAAAACCGTGTCTCCTGTTTTTTTTGAATGAGTTAAATCGGCAAAGGATAAGTAAGATAAGGGGGGTGTCAATCTTAAGAGACACCCTGTACAGCCTTCAAAACCCGATTATTATTTTGACACGAAATTTGATTGTCGCTGTGGAGTGAAATTTTATTTTGTATTGAATTCTTAGGTTGGTCACGGTGTTTATCATTCTTTTTTCAATATTCTCTTTTTTGAATCACCTCTCTAGCCCCTTCAGCAACGAAGATGCGACATTTTAGATGAAACGGTGTTATTAAGTTTGATATTCAACAAGGAGGCCGTGGAGCTGAAAATGTCTAAAAAGTTCATCGTTTAAGAAATGTTTAGCGCTTTCGATTACGGACGCTGAAATAATTGTTACTTACAAGTACAAACAACATCAAAAAGAAATAACAAACAAAGAATTATCCGACATTTTAGTAAAACGACTGTAATTATTAATGATTAAAACAATAAACTTAAAAAATAACTGAACAACAAACTAACTAATAACGAGTATTTCCTCGAGTATAAATGGGATATTGTCCCATTCTTCTGTAAGAGCAATCCTCAATTCATTTAGATTCTCTGGGTTGCGTCTACTAACACGTTGTCCCAATTCCTCCCATAAATGCTCAATGGGATTCATATCAGGGCTTCCAGCGGGCCACGGCGTACGATTAATTCCGACATCGTTTAAAATCGCTGGTAATTCCACCCCATACCATTAGTGAACCACCGCCAAAACTCTCCCTTTCACTGAACATACCATCCTCGATTCTATCCCCACGCCTTCTCCAAAATCTCCGACGCCCGTCTACTGATCTCAACATGAATCTTGATTCGTCAGTGAATAAAACTTGAGACCATTGCAACTCATTCCAAACGAGATGAATTCGAGAAAAATTCAAACGAGCTACTCGATGTCGTCGAAGTAATCGCATTCCAATAGCAGGTCTTGCGATAAAACCGAGACTCCTGAATCTCCGACAAATTGTTCGATCTGACACAAGTGTTCCTCGTGCGTTTCTTAGATTTCGGTTTGTGATCACAGCTGTTTGATAGGGATTCCTGGATATTTGCAGACCAAAAAATCGATCGTCAATATTTTGCATAATCCTGGAACTACCCGAACCTGGACGTCTGCTGCATTGGCCCGTTTCTCGGTAGCGCTGGATCGCTGTTTCTGGTAGACCAACAATACGAGCTGCATAGCTTTGACTCCTTCCATCTTCTACGAAAGCCACAACTCTAGCTACTTGAATTGGACTAATTTGCACTGGCATTTTCATTTAGAACGTTAACTGAATTATTATTTTTTTCACGAGAATTTCAACTGAATCTTTTGACGTTTCAGTGTTAACCGTTACCATAGCCTCCTTGTTAAATATTAAACTTAATAACACCGTTTCATCTAAAATGTCGCATCTTCGTTGCTGAAGGGGCTAGAGAGGTGATTCAAAAAAGAGAATATTGGAAAAAGAATGGTAAACACCGTGACCAACCTAATAATTCAATACAAATAAAATTTCACTCCACAGCGACATTCAAATTTCGTGTCAAAATCATAATCGGTTTTTAAAGGCTGTACATTTTAAAAAATATATTTTTTACGGAAAGCCAATTACAAAATAGTCATCCGCAAGAATCGCCCATTCAAACAAAAAAAAAATCAAAATCGATAGGTTGGTTTACAAGTTTTTGAACATATAATTTGGTACAAAATCTAGGTCGCCACTTTTTATGTTCGATAGTTTATATAACTAATAAGTGCATATTTCGTAGAAAAAAAAGGAAAGCGAAAACATAGTGGGCACATAAAATCAAATGAAACGTAAATAAATCATAAAGAAAAACAAATAAAACAGGAATGGGAAAAAAATAAAATTGATGGAAAACTATATAAAATGTGGACATTTAATTATTTGTATAAAAAGTTATAAACTGTTTCTTTTTTAAATTTTTTGGGAGAGTTTTCAAATATATTTAATTATTGAACAAACTGAGTTTACAATATTGCATATTCTGACGACAGGCGAGTTTTCTCTAAGTTTTGTTCGATAAGTATAATACCAAAATAAAATATTCCTAGGTCTTACTCTGTGAATTATAATAATTTAATCGTGATGAAATTTCGAGAGAACACATACGTTCAGTTACTATATTAGAAATAAATAAGACACTAGATATTTTTCTTCTCATTGATAATTTTAATACAATAAATTCAGTTCTTATTAAGTAGTAGTCATTGTAATTCGGATATTTGTTATATTTTTTGTAGTATAGATATGACAGAAATTTGTTTTGTATGGTTTCACTAAGTTTCGAATGTCTCTCAACAGTCCAGGGTCCCAAATTTGTGATGCAAATTCCAATTTAGACCTGACAAAAGAATAATGCAACAATTTTGTAGTTTCCCCAGAATAATGTTTTGTATTTCGCATAATAAAATCCAAATTTTTGTATGCCTTTGTTACCATATTCTCAATATGTTCTAAAACATTAAGGTCTTTATTAAATAACACCCCTAGATCCCTTTGCTTTGTCATTTGAGTCTATTGTACATTATTTATTTGATATGTATATAATAAGGGATTCTCTTTTATTGGGCATGGATTAGTCATGGTCATACATTTTGTACCATTCAAAGGTTGCTTATTACATTCACTCTATGAGAAAATACTGTTGACATCGTCTTATAATAATTGCGCATCCTTCTCAAATTCAACCTCTCTATATAGCTTAGTGTCGTCTGCATACATTAAACATATAGGTACTTTAAATGCTAAGGTATGTCGTTAACAAAAACACAAAAAGCAACGGTCCCCTGTTACTTCCTTGAGGCACGCCAGTTTTAGTTAAATAAGGTGCCGACAGAGTGGTCACATGTTTTATTTGCTGAGATCTAGATTGCTGATGTCAAATACGATATAAAAAAACAGTTGCGAATTATTAGAGAATTTATAAGTTTCTAACTTACTTAACAAAATATCGTGATCCACTGTGTCAAAAGTTTTTGCAAAATCTAAATATATAATATCCGTCTGGCCACAATTGTCAATTGAAGACTTGAAGTGAAAACCGGGCTAAGTACCACAGAACAAGAAACTTAATTAATGTTTGAATTGCGTGATATCTGCCAATAATCTATAAAGCGCGCTATGTGCCATGATTGCTAAAAGTAGTACATCTACTCAGTGATAGATGCCGCGTGAGGTAACTCCTTATACTTGAATTAGGAAAACCGGGCTAAGTGCCATAACCTAAAAAATTAGTGAAATTAGTCTGTTTACGTATTTTAGTGTATCTGACTGCATCTGTGTGTTTGTATAATGGATAGCGCTAATAAACGTCAGAAAAAAAGAAAATCGGGAGAAGGTAGTCTTAAATCTTTTAACAAATCCCAAAGAAGTCATGGTAAAGAATACATTAATAACAAAAAGATTAAAGTGAATCCGAATACTAAACCAACAGAAGATGTAAGTACTGTAGTTATTTAAAATTATTAATGGTAATTTGCAATATCTTCATATTTTTAGATAATTTGCAAATGCAAATATCAGTGTAAGGATGTTCCACATTCTCAAAAATTGAAACTTTTTGATCAGTTTTACACCCTAAAGGATAATGTGGCACAAAATTCGTACCTCATGGGGCTTTAGAATGTATGTCCTGTGAAAAGAAGACGTAATGGTAAATATGTAGTCCCAGAAGAAAGTCGAAGGCAAGCCACTGTTTATTTTACTTTACCAGGCGGAGAAGAAAAATTCGTGCAAGTTTCCAAACAGACATTTCTACATGTGTTTAGAATAACCAGAAGACGAATAGATACTATTGTTAGAGTAAAGAAACGGGGTGATGTTACTTACATTGAACGAAGGGGTAACAAAACTACAAATAGGAAATATTCAGTTGAAGATGAAAATTTGGTGATAGAACACATCTCAGCATTCCCGAGAGAAGACAGCCATTACGGAAGATCAAAGAGCGACAAAGAATATTTAAGCCAAGATTTAAACATAAATAGATTGTATTCCGCTTTTAAAGGAGACTATCCCAATTCTACTGTCACATATCGCTTTTATTACAATATTTTCAAACAAAAATTTTCACCATCCTCGAAGTGACACATGTTCAACCTGTAATTTATTGCACATGCAATGTGTTACTAATCCGAATGATAAGGATGCAAAAAACAAACTTGCCCTTCATCATGAAAAAGCTCAGAATGCGATGAAAAAAATGAAAGAAGATCATGTCTCTTCTCAGCTCCCCATAAGCGACTTATGTACTATATCTGTCGATCTTGAGCAAGTACTTTCACTGCCAGCCTTAACCCACTGCCAAATGTTTTATTTACGACAACTATCGTGTTATAATTTAGGCATCCATGTAGGTGACACCAATAAAGGGCACATGTATTTATGGCACGAGGGAATTTCGGGGCGCGGGGGGAATGAAATTGCATCTTGCATTTGGAAAGCAGTCAGAAGTAATATCACAAGAAAACAGAAATTAATAGTATGGAGTGATAACTATGCAGGACAAAACAAAAAGATATTACCAAGAGATAAATCACAAGTTTCTAGTGTCCGGCCATTCATTCCTGAGCTGTGACAGGGACTTCGCGCAAATTGAAAAGAGGAAAAGATTAGAAAAATGTGAAGTTCCTTTTGATTTAGTTCGACTAATTGCCACTGCAACACCAAACGATCCTTTCATCGTTACGATGATGGATTCTCAAGACTTTTTTGACCTCAAGTCTGTTGCAGATAGGACATTAGACACAAGTAAGGTTCAGATTTCCAAAGTACGATGGATTCGTATTACCACTGATAATCCTGGAATAGTGAGTACAAAAGAAACGTTCAATCAAGTTGAAGTTTGGAAACCTATCAGGGTTTTTAAGAAAAATATTAATGTTCAACGCATCAAAAATATGAATTTGCCACAGCTTAATTGCGAAAACCATCTTACAGCAGATAAAAAGAAGAACATTGAAGCAATTATACCATTCCTTAAAGAAGAAAATAAACAGTTCTTTCAAACTTTATTATCTTGAGTTTTTAATATTTTAACTATGTTCTATGTTACAGTGTTCTGTTTTGTGTTTGCTACATTTAAAATTAGTTACCATTTTTTATTACTCTATTCATTTATAACCACATTTCTGAGTGAATAAAATATAAATTATCTTATTTACATTGTATGTTTCTCTTACTAATAGATGAAATCCATCAGGTTCATAACTCATTTTTCATCTCATATCTAATGGTACTTAGCACCTTTGTCAAAATTACAATTTATTTATTTTTGTCTTGAATTTTGGTTGCATAATCTTTAAAGCTACTACAACAATTTCAAAGTGTATATAGTGAGGAACATTTACAAATTTTTTTAAATGATTTTTTTCGAAAATAAATTTTTGGGATAAAAAACATCGTTTATCTTAAAATTACTGTTTTGGCACTTAGCCCGGTTTTCACTTCAAGTCTTCAATTGTAGAACTTAAATCATCTGTAAATATCGTTAAATAAATAACTATTGATTTTTTTACTACAAAACCATGCTGGCATTCGGTAATTTTTTCCATCATATGCGTAGGGGAGAATGTTGTACCTAGACCATGCTGTACCTTGGACCAGGCAGCGTATTTGGCTGATGCAGTCACCTATCGGGCTCTCGGTGAACTGCGCCCACTATTCTGATTTAGTTTCCCTGTTGAATTAGAGCCGCGCCGGTTGCGATTTACAATTTTAGTGATAAAAAGGGGTATAAAATAGTAAAGGGATAAAATAGTGGTTTTCAGGTAGTAAAAGTAAATTTTTCGAATAAAAGTTGAGTGCGAGTGTCTTCGTAGAGTGAAGGCCAGGATTTTTTCTAACACAACACGTGGATAGTATACTTTTCGGTGAGTAAAATGCTTACGGTGTTTTGAAGTAGGTTATGTTGTTTTGTCTAGGCACCGATATTTGTTAAAAACGGGACCATCGTGTACCGTGGGTCCAATCGCCATCATGTACCTTGGTCCGGCTCAAGGTACAAACGTTTTTTATTTCTGTTCCAGGCATTCAGACTATTCAGACTCAAGCATGCCTAGGAGCAAAGAAGGGATAAAAAGAAAGCCAGTAGATGAAGGATCGTTGAAACAAGCACTGGAGGCCGTGTCTACAGATGATCCAGAAAAAAAAATGACTTACCGAGAAGCAGCAAAGGTCTTTAATATTAGTAGGTCTACACTAACTAGGCATTTACCGAAGTTTAAAAATTCAGACAATTTTAATTACCAGTGTTCAGCCAATTATGCAGTTAAGCAAGTATTTTCTAATGAAGAGGAGTTAAGCCTTGTTACCTATATTATAAATGTTGCAAAAATGCAATACGGGTTAACCAAAAAGGGCGTAAGAACATTAGCTTTTAAATTTGCGAAAGCCAATAATAAAAAAGTACCTCACACTTGGAATAACGAAGAAATTGCTGGTGAGGAGTGGATGAGAGGATTTTTAAAAAGGCACGCAGGAGAATTGTCAATGCGCAAGCCAGAGGCTACAAGCTTAAGCCGTATGAAAAGTTTCAACAGGACTAATGTTGGACTATTTTTCAATAATATAAAAGAGGTACATCGAAAATATGGTCCAATTTCGCCCGATAAAATTTGGAATCTGGATGAAACAGGTTTGAGTACAGTTCAAGGACAATCCAGAATAGTTGCTCCGAAGGGGGTAAAACAAATAGGCAGTGCTACATCGGCCGATAGAGGGTCCCTAGTTACAGTGATTGCTGCTGTAAATGCAATTGGTAATTCGTTACCCCCGATGTTGATTTTTGCACGGGTTCATTTTAAGGAAAGAATGCTGTTCGGTGGGCCAGCAGGATGTATTGGTACAGCAAACCAATCGGGTTGGTCCAACGAGGAATCGTTCATCAAGTTTTTGGACCATTTCTTGAATACTGTCAAGAGCTCAAAGAATGATCGTGTCATGATAATTTTAGATAACCACGAGACACACCTTTCACCAGCGGTTCTCGACAAGGCATCTGATGCAGGTATTGTGATGGTTACTTTCCCTCCCCATACCTCGCACAGGCTACAGCCTTTAGACCTGTCAGTTTTCGGTCCCTTGAAGACATATTATAATCAAGCTGTTGAAGCATGGCTTCTCAACAACAAAGGAAAAACCTTTGACATCTACAGTGTTGCAGAGGCCTTAGGTACAGCATATCCACGAGCATTTACTCCGAATAATGTTTTGTCTGGCTTCCGAAAATCAGGAATATTCCCTTTCAATGAGGCAGTTTTCACTGACGATGATTATCTCTGTTCTTACGTGACTGATAGGCCTTCAGACACTTCAAACCCAGGGCCGTCTACTACTTCAGACTTAGTTTCCCACTCTTATGTCGCTCTTGGACCGCCTACTTCTTCAGTCGTAGTTTCCTGCTCATCTTCAGACCCTCGGCCTTCGGCATCTTCAGCACTTGCATCTTGCTCTTCCTTAGTTCCTGGATCCTCAGCAGTTACAGAGCCTTCTACCTCTTCAGCATTAGTTGCCTGCTCTTCTTCAGAGCCTGGGCCTTCGGCATCCTCAGAATTTGCATCTGGCTCTTCCTCAGTTCCTGGAACCTCAGCAGTTATTGAGCCTTCTACTTCTTCAGCATTAGTTGCCTGCTCTTCTTCAGACCCTGGGCCTACAACATCTTCAGTATTTGTATCTTGCTTTTCTTCAGTTCCTGGATCCGCAGCAGTTACTGAGTCTTCTACTTCTTGATTTATTTGCAATGCCAATTACTAACAAAGAAAACATATAGACATTCCTCACTCCTGAAGAAATACAACCTTACCCTAAGGTCGAGGAGCGTAAGAAGAAGAAGGAAGGTAGAAAACCAGGAAGAACCACGATTGCTACTGATACGCCAGAGAAAGACGCAATCAAAGAACAAAAATTTCAAAAAAGCAAAATCTAAGAAAGCTGTTGACAAAATCAAAAAAGTATCTAAGAATTGCCGCAAAAAACAATTTAAAAAAATTAAATTAACTGAACAGGCGTCAAGTTCCTCATCTGATTCCGTGTTTTCGCTTGCATCAACGGATGACCAAGATAGTGGTGATAAAGAAGTATGCCTATACTGTTGTTCATCAAAATTTAGTGATAAGAGTGGAGAAAAGTGGTGTAAGTGCACCGCTTGTGGCCGTTGGGTACACTTTTTGTGTGCGGGTGTAGAGGCGGACGAATGGAAGTACTACTTGTGCGATTATTGCAAAGATACGTCGAAAAAGGCCAAACGCAATGTCATGTCTATAAATAATCAATAATTAATAAAGTAAACAACTTAAAACATCCTAAATTCACATATTTCTTGGGAATGCCTTTTATTATATACTTGGCCCAAGGTACACGGGTACTGGCCCAAGGTACACAAGCATAGTGTACCATGGACCATATGCAAAGAGTTTGAGTTGTAATTTGTAAGCTTTTTGTTGAGTAATTGTGATAAACATACACATTCCATGTTATGCAGAAAGGTTTGAACTACAACTGGAGACATTTAAAATTTCAAAATTTAAATTACCTATTGACGTAAAAAATAAAATGTAAAAAGTGGTCCAAGGTACAACAGTCTCCCCTACTTAACTTACTACAAATTATTTGTTCAAATACCTTTGCTACTGCTGACAGTACAGATATGGGTCTATAATTTTCTTTATTTTGTCTTGCACCATTTTTATGTATTGGCTAAACTTCTTTTCTACGTGGCAGCAAATGTATTTGTTTTCACAGCTTAATTAAAGATGATATGGAGAGGATGTTCAAGTAATTCACTACACCCTTTGATAATATACGGTGGAATACCATCAAGACCGGGCGACTTTTTTAGTTTTAACTTCTTAAGGGATAATCGAATATCTTCCAAAGCAATATTATTGATATGCAAATATTCTGTGGTGTCATTATTATTAGTGTTTGCTAGATTTAAGTCATAAGTTGCTTCATCGCCAAAAACCGAATGAAAATAGTCTGAAAAAGCTTCGACTACCTCTTCCTTATTAACTAATCTTATCTCATCTTTTTAATGATAAGTACTAGTATTATTTTGACACTTTTTATTATATACGTAATTCCAGAATTCATTGCTTTCTTTTAATATGTTTTTCCACTTTTTTTATATAATTTGTGTGTTCAACCTTAATTAATATTTTTATTTTTTCCGCAATTCTTTAAATTTACTTGTGGTACTCGGAATGCTTTTTATAGCTATGATGTATTTTTTCCGTTTTATACAATTTATAATTTTCAATGTAAACCAGTGGATAATGTTCCATTTTTTAATATTTATATTTAGGTATACATTGATCTAAAATATCATGGAATATATAATAGAAGTGATCAGTGATCAATAGATGGTCAATATCTGCAATTTGTTAAATTATTATTATTTCGTTCTCCTTTGTGTTTATTATATGTATGTCATATGTTATTAATAGAGAGGGATGGTGTAGATCTACTGGAACTAAAGATGTAATTTCCTTTTCTACCATTCCGTTAATATTACTTAGTACTAAATATCGGGTTCTGTTATTTATATTTTGTATGTAATTTTTTAGTTGCATTTCTAACATATTAAGAAATCTTGATATAGTTTTTGATTTATTTTTTATCGCAAAAACTTCTCTAATGTTTTGTACATATCCTAAATAATGTCCTCTATTAGTTTTTAATATATCTGCTCAAAATATAAATGGTAATAGAAGTATAACTGTTCATTTGAAGATCAATATATATTTACACACTTTCATATAAAGTCAAATTTTTATTGATGAGATTTTAGGGGTATAATATAGAGGCCCGTAAGTCACTACGCGTGTTGGCGGTTACATTGTTCTATCTGCAAAAATATAAAATTTTCAAGAGAGCAAAATAAAATCATCACCACCAAAATATTTTTAGCCTATTATTTACGCATGAAATATATTTTGACACGCTTCTAAAGTAGCCTTGAACTATTTTATAAAATATAAAGGCATTTGGATTTTGATTTCTCACGTTATTAAAAAAAACTGTTAAAAACTCGCTACAGATCGAACAATTATAATAAATAAAAAAATTAAAAAGTAAAAGTAATTGTTCTATGTGAAAATATTTAAATGAAAAAGAGGTTGTTTTAAAATCATTTATTCTTGCAAACTGCAAATAATAATATAAACCAACGAACATGTTATAAATGTGAACATATTTTTGTTGTTTAAACTAAATTGTAGTTCTTTTGCCCTTTCTTTTTCGGCAGCTTATCTTTATATTTGTAAAACACACATTTTAGGTGCTTTTAAATAACTGGTACAAATGAAACACCTTATCTTCGGAAAGTAGATTTTTGGGTGTAGGACCTTCTTGTACAAATGCGAAAAGTAAGATTGGCTTGTATGACTCTTCATCGTGTTCCTTTTTACACAAATTTTGTTGAAGAATCTTAAAGTGGTGTGGAAAAACATAAATGGGCTTTTTTGATTAACACTAGGAGGTACTCTCAGCAAAGGACTAAAGATTTCCATTCCTTTTAGTCGTTTTTCAATTTGGCTGTGAAGGTTATCCACTTCCATTATTTGTCTTTGTCCTGCATCAGAAAATGTTTGTATTATTTCAATTACCTGAGCAAATTCTTCCATAAATTTTATTAAAGCCATACATTAACGAATTTTTATTATGCAGTACGCACGAGTCTGTCCTAAGTATTATTTTTTTAATGTTAGAAATATCTACTACAATTTTTCTTAAAATTGATATTAGGTCTGAGGCAATATCTGTCCCTTTACGGCCATGCAATGCATGCCTTCGGACCAAATCGACCCCACTTTATTTTATGTTGTATGAACTGTCAAATTGTATGTGTTTAGTTTTCTTGAGTAAAAGAAACATGATATGTTAGACTAGGGCAGCGGAAACAGATTTTTCATATCAAAATAGATGATCCCAGTTGTCTCGTCAGATCCCATTCTATTTTGCAAATATATATTGTTCGGAAGTGATGGGTGGCATCCACGGAAATCAGACGTATAATGTCATAAATCGCATTGCGACACTTTTTTGGATTTTGACCATTTTCCAGCGCGATCTAGGGGCTCTAGGGAAATTTTGTATAGAATGGTTTTTTCGATAAAACGCATAGTTTGAAGATATAGGCGAGAAACGGAAAAAGGTGCGAAACTTTTAAATTTTTGGCAAGAAAGGGGCTCCGGGTAAAATTTCTGTCAGCAAAATTCAGATTCATGTTCAGCGACCCAAAAAACATAAACGATGAGAAAATTACGATTATGGCAAAACTTTACCCTATTTACCTTTTTTTCCTAATACCTATGCTTAGTCTATAAACTTTTCTTGACTTCGTGATGTGTGCAGGGTAAGTCTCTTAAGATTGACACCCCCCTTATCTCACTTATCCTTTGCCGATTTAACTCATTCAAAAAAGGAGTGGACGCGGTTTTTGATGAATTTTTATAATCTGAGCACGGATATTAAAAATCTCGTAAGACATACAGGGTGGAAAATAAAACATGATTTTTTTAATGGAATACCCCGTATATTTTTATACCAAAATAATGTCCTTAATTTTCTGAATAAAAAAATATCTAATTGTTATATAATCACTCCACCTATTCGTGAGATATTACTAAAAACTTATCACATTACGGGTGTCAATTACAAAACAAAAAACATATCAAGATACCTCTGGAAACAATGCCATTTATTGAGATAATAAATAAATAATATATAGGTGACAATACAGAAACGAGTAATAACAATAAACAACATAAGCCTAATAAAAACAAATAAAAGTCAATATTAATACAGTAACACAATAGAGTAACACAATTTTATTTATTTACACGTAACGTAATTAAATATTTTCCACGTAACCACCACCATTCTGAATACACATTTGGCATCGCTTTATAAAATTGCTTCTCACCCTTTGAAATATATCACAGAAACGAGTAATAACAATAAACAAATAAGCCTAATAAAAACAAATAACAGTCAATATTAATACAGTAACACAATAGAGTAACACAATTTTATTTATTTACACGTAACGTAATTAAATATTTTCCACGTAACCATCACCATTCTGAATACACATTTGGCATCGCTTTATAAAATTGCTTCTCACCCTTTGAAATATATCACCATTTTGGTTTAATTCCTCAATTTTTACACGTATGCATTCTTTTAACTCATTCATATTATTAAAAACCCCAGTTTCGTATATATCTTGTTTTATCGTACCCCAGAGAAAAAATCCATAGGTGTTAAGTCCCGACTTTTAGCGGGCCAATGTATAACACAGTGCCTTCCTATCCAAATAGGATATTTTCTGTTTAGGTATTCGGTGACGTTCCTTGCAGAGTGTGGTGGTGCTCCATCCTGCTGCCAAATAACAGATCTGTTGTCCACTAAATTAATATTATCTAAATAATTTTCAACTGGATGTTGAAGAATATCCACATAACGTTGTGCATTTAAGGGCCCATTTATAAATACAGGACCTACAATAGCATCCTTGTTGATGCCACACCATACGTTTACAGTTTGGTATCCTTCTTTTTTTATTTTTTTTACAATATGTGGATTTTCCGCTGCCCAGTAATGTGCATTTTTTCTGTTAAAAATTCCCGCAGTAGAAAAACTGCTTTCGTCAGTCCAAAAGACATGACTTAGAAACTCATCATCTTCCTCTATTCTCTCAAGTATGTCTCTGCAGAAGGTTAACCTGTCTTGAAGGTTGTTGTCGTCTAAATATTGAACGGGCAAAATACTATATGGTTTAAAATTATGGCGATGTAATATTTTTATCACACTTCTTTGTGATATATCCAATTCTATTGCTGCGGCATAGGATGATTTGGATGGATTTTCAGCAAAATATAATAACGCGTTGAGTTCTGTGTCTTCTCCTGTTTTTGTTCTTCGCCTTTTCCTTTTCTTGTCTCTCAGAGATTCGGTATTCCTAAACTTTGCATAAATGTTTTTAAAACTATTTTTGGAAGGAGGTAGCCTTTCTCGAAATAACTTAACATACTCCCTCCGAGCAAGAGACTTATTCTTGTTGCACTGAATATAAATTTCAAGTAACTCTTTTCGCTCTTCCAATGAATATACCATTTTCAAAATAACTTGCTTCTTTACGAACACTACGTATTTTTTACGCTAATATCTAAGAGAGTGAACTACTATCTCACAAAAAACTGGATGACATCTGTCAACAAATAAACAATGCAAATATGCATTGTTTCCAGAGGTATCTTGATGTTCTTATTTTATAATTGACACCTGTAATGTGATAAGTTTTTAGTAATATCTCACGAACAGGTGGAGTGATTATATAACAATTACAAATTTTTGGATTCAGAAAATTAAGGACATTATTTTGTTCTAAAAATATACGGGGTGCTCCATTTAAAAAAATCATGTTTTATTTTCCACCCTGTATATCTTACGAGATTTTTAATATCCGTGCTCAGATTATAAAAATTCATCAAAAACCGTGTCTACCCCTTTTTTGAATGAGTTAAATCGGCAAAGGATAAGTGAGATAAGGGGGGTGTCAATCTTAAGAGACTTACCCGGTACAGATGCACATACTGCATATTTCTTCTAATAGTGAACTGTCTCTATAACGTGTGATTTCGTATAAAATGAACTATGCTTCTAAAAATATTTAAAACTAATAAAATGATAATGACTATAAATAATGACTATACATATATTGAATTTATTTTATTCATCCTCATAATATTTTAGATATGGTGCGAGTCAATTGATTTAGAAGATCTTCAAAACCAAATCGAAACAGATGAGCATTGCCCAAATGCTATACGCGTACTGGGCACTTTACAAAATTCTAAGGATTTTGCGGAGATTTTCCATTGTCCCATAGGAAGTTTCATGAACCCACCTGCTAAGTGTAAAATATGGTGATTAACTTTCACTTGTGTTAATTATTGTGTGATATTTGAAATAGCTTTAAAATTGTGAATAAATAGTGAATATAGTATATAATACACTGACATAAAATGTACCTTTAAGTACACAGTTGTAAAAAAATAATAATTGTTGATTTGAATTGTTGCTTTGTCGAGTTGATTATTAAATATTTTAAAATCGCAGTGTTGTAAACTTTATATCTGATAAGTACGTATATGACGAAGGGTCATGTGATTATTGAATAATTGTTTCGGATTTCTCAAGGAATTCTTGCACTCATATTAAAATGATATTCAGAAAAAATAATCACCTTCTTTAATGCATTTCTCCAAGATATTAACGCACCACAAAAAAATAACAAACAATTTAAAAAGTTTGAAGTTAATTTTTGTCTAGTGCTCTTGTACGATTTCGATGATTCAATTTGTATGATAGCCTCTTTATTATAGAATGTGATGTTCTATTTTCTTTCAAGGAAATTTTGTTTTATCCATTACAATTGCGACCTATTAATGCCCTGTGGAGTTCAACAGTTACACAACAGCAAGTTTTAAGTTTTAAGAATTTAAATCGTACTCTAGCCTTGTTTTCTTAATATTCTCTATTTTAATTCAGTTTATTATCTTCATTAGTACAAGTAATTCACAAGTTTATATCATAACATATTTGTACTAAAAGGTTATATCGGAACAAAAAATTCACAGATTTCGCAATCCTTGCAACTATCGGAGACATTGGAAATGATAACAAAATATATGAAACATAATATACCGATCCTTTTGAGTTGTTTTGAATACGTCAAATATTATGGTGCGCGTGCATGCTTGTGGCAATTTCCAGATTGGCTTTAGCATGCTTATTGTTCCGTCCCCTTCACTCCCCCTTTTTGTTCGGGTTCAGGTAGGTTTCAGGAAATGTTTATGATAATAGTTGTATTTTTAATGTAATTATTTTTTAGGTAGGTATTAGCTGGGGTCCTATTTTGTGTTGGCTAGTGTATACACCAACACGAAAAAGGTAAGTATTTTTGGACGTGAAAAAGGGCGCCACCGACGACACTCTCGTCGGAGAGATGGACTCCTCTCAGGAATGGGTTATAGAGCCTGGTAAATGTCAATATACAGACCAATATGACAGGTAGGTATTGATTTACTATGAGTGAATATAAAGTGTCACTTACCTTTGTTACTTTGCAGCTCCTAGGTACGGTGGGGTCTGCAATTATACCCTCAGGCACGGCTAAATTAAGGATGTCAAGATCGGTTAAGGTGAGCATAATTTTATAGACCTCTGTAATTCAGGGATCAAGCCCTCCTGAAAGATAAGGGGGTTTGGTCTTTTCAAAGAGACAAGGTGTTTAGTAAACAACCGGAGAAAATAAATAAACCAAAGACCAGTCTATGACTTGTATTTAAAATGGCAAAAGAAAATAAATGGAATACTCTAAATCCTGGATATCAGGTAGAATGAAATTAAAATTAAGTTAATTCCCTGAAAATGAGATTTTTCTATAGAGAAAAATAAAAAATGTTTGGATCGTCTTGAATGCAATTTCGAGATGAAATATTGGGAAAATGGGTCGATTAAAGCTTACTGGTTTCGGCTTTAATCCCCCTATGATGATATTAATTTTCACCCGCGCACACAAGAGAGCTTATCCTAAGACATTATGTTTATTAAGTATTTATTAGTAATGTTTGGCGTACGATTGGGTCCCTAGCATTTTATAAATTTAGAATAACACGTTAGTTAATAATTTAATATAATATTGAGTATGGATACTGTCACAATTTGCTACGAGAATGCGCAGAACGTACTACGCACCGAGTTATTGTCTCATTCAATACAAGTTGCGTTGTATTTATCTTACTCGCTTGCTCTGACTGAATAGGTCTATTAACTGTTTATTATACACACAAGGTTATATATAAATATGAACATAATGTTTCAGCATTTTATTTTTGAAAAACTTAAGTATTACTAATATAATACACATCTCAATTTACGAGTTAGGTATGTAGTAAGAAATAATAAACATAATTTTTAATTAACCAACTTATATTGGATTTGCAGTTAAACTTAAAAAAACAATCACAGATCTTACATATTACGCAAGTATCGGAGGCGTATTGAAAATACCAGACACAACTGGTAAAATTTTCTCAAGTGAATTGAATAAAAATAAAACTCAGTTGTGTTACGATTTTTTTGTTCGTTTGACCCTGAAGGTCTTGTCGTTTTAAACAGGTTATCTTGCATGGGGTGGTCAAAAATTACAGTCTCATTTTTTTTGTTTTCGAATGAATCCTATTCTTTAAAAAAGTTTTTGTTTGCCTAAAAATAGTGATGACTTTGTCAACAATTGTGTTGTATACACAGGGTGGTTAAGAATTACAAAATCTTGAAATTTGAAAAGAGGAAACTGTGATTTTTGATCACCCCGTATAAAAACAATTGTGGCTAAATCATCATTAGTTTTTTATACGTGGTGATCAAAAAGTACAAACTTTACTCTTGAATTGATTTTGTAATTTTTGACCACCCCGTATAATAAACATAATTTTTGTCATTACTTTAAGCAAGCAAAAACTTCTATAAATAATAGCGTTTTCCCGAAAACTAAAATTTTTTTGAAATTTTGTAATTTGTGACCACCCCGTATAAAAAATATGATTTTTGTCGGCGTTATTACTATTTTTTGGGCAACTACAAACTTTTATAAATAATATTTTCTTTTGTAATTTTTGAACACCCCATATAACAAACATAATTTTTGTCGACATTACTTTAGGCAAGCAAAAACTTTTAAAAATAATAGCGTTTTCCTGAAAACTAAACATTTTTTGAGATTTTGTACTGTGCGACCACCCCGTAAAAAAAATATGATTCTTGTCGAAGAGTAAACTGTGATTTTTGATCACCCCGTATAAAATCAATTGTGGCAAAATCATCATTAGTTTTTTATACGTGGTGATCAAAAAGTACAAACTTCACTCTTACCGAATTTTAAGATTTTGTAATTTTTGACCACCCCGTATAATAAACATAATTTTTGTCGACATTACTTTAGGCAAGCAAAAACTTTTAATAATAATAGCGTTTTCCGAAAACTAAACATTTTTTGAGATTTTGTAATTTGTGACCACCCCTTATGAAAATATGACTTTTGTCGACGTCATAACTATTTTTTGAGCAAGTAAAAGCTTTTATAAACAATAAAATTTTCTCGACAATGTATAATTTTATACGTGGTGATCAAAAAGTACAAACTTTATTCTTACCGAATTTTTAGATTTTGTAATTTTTGACCACCCCGTATAATAAACATAATTTTTGTCGACATTGCTTTAGGCAAGCAAAAACTTTAATAAATAATAGCTTTTCCCGAAAAGTAAAAATTTTTTGAGATTTTGTAATTTGTGATCACCCTGTAAATGTGATTTTTGTCGTCGTCGTTACTATTTTTTGGACAAGTAAAAACTTTTATAAATAATAGCGTTTTCCCGAAAACTAATTTTTTTTTGAGATTTTGTAATTTGTGACCACCCCGTATAAAAAATATGATTTTTGTCGACGTCATTAATATTTTTTGGGTAAGTAAAATTAACGGAATTACTACTTATACTTGAACAGTTTTGATATTACAGGTAAAACTAATATTCATGAGATTAATAATTAATAAACACTAGCGGCCAAGTGACCCAGGCAGCTTTCACGATCGGGAATGATGCAGTGAATGCTGTCAGGCATTATTTTTTATATAAAAAATTATAAATAAGAAACAATTCAAATAATAAATTCATTATTCAAATTCATCAGTTTACTCTTTTAAATGTGTATGCTGCTGAATGTATATTCTTAAAACGCGGCCGCTCATTAGCTGAATCAGAATCTCTTATTTAGTGATTTATGATTTCATTTTTGCTCCCATAATTCACAATGGGAACCTACTCATGTTGTATATACTACAAATTCGATTAAACAATTCGAATTTTTATAAGTTCATCCTAAATAAATTCGATTACATATCTCGTGTAAACACTAACGCCCGGTGTCGAGTCTTTTAGCATAGGACCGTACCGGCTGAGCGATATGTTTATTGTTTATGTTATCGAGATTGCGGTAGACGTATTTAATTGCCTTCAGGGCGAGTCAGTTTCGATAACTGTAAAGTATTTATGGGCTGCTTTGACGGCCCTATGAAAGGAATATTATGTAGAGGTTTTGTTAGTTAGTTTAGAATAATATACGTTTGTAGCCTACACTTGTTCTTTTATTTTAATTGTCGTTGGGCATTCGTTTACACTCGAATTATTAAATTTATGAAAATTATGATTATGGAAATATCCCGATTATTCTAATCACTACTAGCAATGCGCTCCCCACTCCCCAGTACTCTTCACGCCGCAAGAAGGCCGAGCGCTGCGAATCTATATGTATTGCGTCACTCGATCGCGACACCGCTGTCTTTTGGCCTTGAACGAAAACTTCTAACTTGGTCCCCATATACTCTTGTCTAAACATAAACATTTCCAATGTTAAAATTAAATGGAAATGAACAAGATGTATAGAAGGAATGTCAATGGCGCATATTTAAAAACACAAGCAACAAAATCAAAAATGACACATCATTGACCAGCATTTTAATATGTAATTCCGATGCGGCTTTGTGTTCTATTGCCAATATAGAAAGATTCTGACATAAAATTCCCAGGATATATCTTTATTATTTTTAATTTTCTGAACGACCTCTCAGTTGTGGCAACGGGAATAGGTAGCGTCAGAAAAAATAAATAATGGAACATAATTTCAGAAAAATCACTGCAGTATTAAATATTTATTTATTAAAACTGTAAAATCGTTTACTGACATTTTTTCATAAAGGTAATTTTCTACAAAATTACAACCATATTGATAACTGCGAAATGATTTTTTCTACCAAAGGAACTAAGAAGCCAGTACGTGAGTGAAGTTGGCAAATCTAGCCGACATCTGCTCGGAAAGGATTTCTACTGTGTAATAAAATACTTTGAATAAGTCATTGATCAAAAATTGAAGAAGTCATTGAATAAATTTTGAATAAGTCATTGATCTGGAAATCTCTTGTCTCATTTATTCGTAAGGGCTATGACCTCTTCATTCAGAGAATCATGTTGATCAAAGTGCCTTAATTTAGCTCTTGGTTGAGAAAAAACATTTGCTGCATTTTTATATACATTTTATTTTTGAAAGAATGGGGGCACGGACCCCCTGTAGGTTTTGGGCCCTTGTGCACGGCACAACTGTGCTATGCCACTGGTTGATTATACATCATTTCAGAACTGTCTTCATGGCGCATGATGCACAGCAGTGCATCATTTTTTGAAATCACATAAGATTTTAAAAAATTATTCAAATTACACAATAAAATTTACCACCCCCGCAATTGAAAAACTGCAAAATATTTGAAAATTCGCCGGGACTCGTCTATTTTTATTCTAGGGGACGACATTTTTGACAGTCAAGGGGTCTTGATATATTCATCTCCCTAACCCCTAGCAACCCCAATTTTAAAATCTTAAATGGAACTACCTCACGTGTTACACATCATAAAAAAGTACTTTTCATGGTACCTTTCATGGCATCATCATTTTTGGAAATTTTTAGAAAGTAATCACTAGCTAATAAATGTATGTTATTTTATTAAGTGTTCAAAATGTTCACCATTTCTTTCCATACAATAATAAAGACTGCTGAAATTCCTCGAGAACTATTTCAAAAATTTCTTGCCTAATAGCAGCCCTTTGATTGTTTACAACTGATAGGGCTGTTTACAACTGATAGGACTGGATTCTTTGATGTAACTATAACACTCGGAGTAGTTTTCAGTTAAAAATTCGATGATTTCATTGATAAGGTCAAGAATATCCAATTGTAAGAGGGTGAAATTTTGATTTCCTTTGATGTTTGTTCATTATTTCCGAGTGTACCAATTCCACAGACCTTGGACTATCTTGAGGATTTACTCGAATTAAACAACTACAGAAAAGAAGTAATAGAAGAATATATAAACCTTACAAAACTTTGTATGAAACAAAATTGCTTCAAAATTGCTGCTATAACACATGATCTAACACCTGAGAAAGGACAAGAAAATAAAATATTGAGAAAACATCTAAATCAGTTTCGACAGAAAAAGAATAGTAAATCCCAAATGAAAAATGGTAAACTCATAGTTGACAGAAAGACATATACTGCTGAACAATTAGAATCTGAAGACTTTCACTTACCCTCAACAAACAGTGCACCGTCGCCCCGACCTTACAACGTCAAGAAGACATAAAAGAACGTCATATTATAGATACTACGGAATCGAGATTGGCAGCTCAAGCTCTACAGACCCTCAATACCGGTCAATACCAAAAATCAACGAAGACTCTTGTATGCATTAAGGACAAACTTAGAAACCGTTCAGTGAAATAAGTATACTTTAATCTTTACTTTAAAAATTATTTTTCTCTCTTTTTCTTTCACTGTTATAAAAACTTATTTAATAACATATTATTTAATATTAGTTAAAATATATCTATTCTCAAAATTTATGGTGGCATTAACATAATATTTAACATAGCATTTAACATAGCATTTAACATAATATCAACAGACTTTATATATTGTCATTTTTTTTTATCTTATACAAATCGATCAGTACATAAGGGACTTTAAAACAACTAATATAGAAACTTTCAATTTACAAAATCACAAAGAATGTAAAGAAATCTTAAATATAAACAACAACATAGAAAACTTTAAAATAATACATAATAACATACGAAGCATAAATAAAAATCTCGATGAGTTCAAAATATTTCTAAAGAGCATAGGTACAAAATTTGACTGTATTATTTTGACAGAAACATGGAACATAAAAGATACAACTTTATATAACCTAGATGAATATGATATGATATGCAATCAGGGAGATATAAATCAGAACGATGGTGTTGTTGCATATATTAAATCGAATCTACAATATACATGCCGTGTTATTCCTATAGGTGAAACTAAAGCTCTCAGAATTAAAATACAGATAAAAGGAGACAATAACATTATCATAACAGCTCTCTACCGATCTCCATCGTTAGATCCCAATGCATTCAACAATCACCTGCAAAATTACTTGCAAGTCGAGAATAAAAATGATGAAAACTATAATTTGTTTGTGGGTGACCTAAATATTGATATTCTTCAGGATTTCGACTATGCAATTGAGTACTTAAACATCCTCAATGAGTTTGGCTATATATCTACAATCAATAACTTCACCAGAGTACAAGAAAATACCAAATCATGTCTAGATCATATATTTATTAAATGTAAAGAAATAAGTAACATAGATTTTTACCTTACCATTGATAATAGAAACAGATATCACTGATCACTATCCTATAATATTACAAATAGTTTTACAAAAAATTAAAGAGCCAGAAAATATGTATCTATTAAGTAGTACTATTCACTATACAAACTTGCAGAAACGTTTTCAAGAAATCTCTTGGGAACCAGATTATAATGAACCAGACATTGACATTGCAACAAATAAATTTATTAATATAACAATGGAAACTATTGACAAATGTACTACAGTCATTAAAAATAAAATAAAATATACAAAGAAATCAACATGGATAACTAATGCTTTAGTAACTTCTATTAACAAAAAGAATGATATGTTCACAACAGTAACGAGAAATACCAATAATATAGAACTAAGCACACAATATATAAATTATAAAAATAAATTAACATCCTTAATAAAAAAAGAAAATATGATTACTATAAAAATAAAATAAATGAAAATCAACTAACCACAAAAAAACTGTGGAATATAGTACAAGAAATTACTAACAACAAAAATAAATCCCGTAATATTTCACGCTTAAAAAGTGAAGATGGAAGCACATAAAATTGTGCCAAAGAAATTTCAAATGAATTTAACAAATTATTTTCAAGAATGGGCAAAACATTAGCTAATAAAATTTTCAAAAACCCCAATTTCATAATAAGAAGAAAATAATAAGAAGAAATATTAGGCCAAATTCTTTTGTCTTAGTTCCTACAGATGCTAATGAAATCAAACATGTAATAATATCAGAATTACAAAATAAGACATCACCTGGAGTGGACAATATTAATGCTGAAACTCTGAAACTAATATGCCAATACATCTTGACACCCCTGGTATTCATCTTCAACCGATGTATGGAAATTGGTCACTGGCCAACAACTTTTAAGGAATCCATTATTGTCCCTATCTATAAAAAAGGAGATAAAGAGGACGGCAGTAACTATCGACCCATATCTCTTATAACAAATGTAACCAAAGTCTTTGAAAAAATTATAAAAAAGAGACTAAATGCTTATATTACAAGATATAACATAATTTCTGAAAACCAATTTGGATTTAAAGAGAATGTGTCGACTGAAGATGCAATAGTAGCTTTAACAACAA
>CAXKVY010001937.1:0-19508 GCA_964058915.1 Tetropium fuscum | reverse complement strand
TGGAGTTAAATAAGTCAGTATACCAGGGCGGATATGTCTGCGGTCAGGCCCTGGTTCCTCATCCAAATTTGTTCATATTACATCGGTTTACATCTGTGCCAAATTTGGTGCTTTTATCAAAAAGTGCACAACATGTTGAAATATCCTAAACTGCCGCGATATCATGTAAAACTGAATTAAAAAATAATAACCCACAAATTTAAAAAATTTATATGAAGTCATGGTTTCTAGTTTCGCCGTTTGATTAGATATATTTTGTTCAATATTTCTTGGTTGTGGCCACTTAACTATCCCTCCTTTTATAGCAATTATCGATCTATATTTGCACATGATTGGTACAAATTAATTTTAACCTAACCCAACTATTCTACTCCTACGCCTATATCTTATAAAACATAAGATCTAAAGTTCCTTTGAGGGGTTTACACAAAATATTGAAGGAAATGAAAACCAAATAATTTTTAAAGAAAGTATACAATTAAATCAAATTATCAGAGATGAATCTAGATCACCTTATTTATATTTCGCATCTCTATTTCCTATATACATAGCCATGGCATATAATTAAATAAAACAGTTTGCTAAATTAAGGAAAAAAAACGACCTAGTTGGTTTGCTTCTGAAAGCGTCAGTCTTGACCTCTTACTATCACAACTACATTATATATGGTGTCATTACAACTTTCTTATATTAAAAATATTGTTATTTTAAACATGGTAGTGTTAAATCTATAAATGATCTGGGTGTTATTTTCGGTGGGCAATTAAATTTCAGTAAACCATTTGATGCTGTTTCTATTAATTCTTTAAAAAAATAATTATAATACATCTTTAATAATATCTGAAATAATATTAGCATAATATGCTGATATTAACATATTATATGCTGCCATATAATTTCGTAAATAAAAGAATAACAATATACTCGTATGTAACATAAATTATAACGGGTTTTCATTATTGATTGTAAACCACCTGACCATACTTTATGCAGCTAGGCAACTTATTTTACAATACTAGGGAAATAACTAGATTCTAATAAAGTTTCTGTCAAACCTCCCATTGGCGTACATCTACGTTTAAATTTATACATACATTGTCGGGTGGACATACATTCGGTGGAAATAGATGCATGTTTATACATATTCGAAGATTTTTAATATTAAAATTATGCATTTGATAGCAGTTTGGAACCCATAATTTGCAAATCTCCCCGGTAGTTGGAGAACTAAAGCATCGGTATGTATTGGGGCAGTTTGTCCTCTTTTGTTACTGGTACAACATTGCACAGTACCATTGTTTATTGCAATCACAAATGAGCAAAATAATGTATTTAAACTTATGAAATAATGATTTTTTTCTAATTTGGACATGTAAAGTGAGACTTAAAGTGAGTTGCGTAAAATATTACGCAACTGGTTGTATAAAGTTCATTTCATAGTAGTAACCTACTATATTTAGACCTGACAAGCTATGAAAGTGACGAGCTGTCATACCGTTACAACCTACTGGATTGTTTTTAAAGGTTTAAAATTCACAGTTTTCTTCTCATAAAATATAAAATTGGTGAAAATTCGAAAAAGTCTTATATGCAACACGTTGGGAAACACTATTTTGTGTAACACGCATCATTTTGTGGAACTCTCTAGCGCTCGTTCCGCAGAAATCTGTCATTCCACAAAATAGTACTTTCTCCAACTGGTTACATAAATAGCTATTAATGATGTGCCAAATTTGAATATTTCAAATTTGTCATACAATGACGTTAGCAGAGTGAGGGAGATCGCATGCGCGTAAGCTTAACTTGACCACCTGACCACAGTAGCCCTATTATACCGGTATGCTACGTTAGAAGCGAAAATTGGTTAAGTCGACGCAGGTCGACATTTTATATGGGCGGCCTCCGCAGAAAGTTGTACATTTCTATGTGCGTCGGCATACCGGTTTAGGACTACCGTGCACCTGACGTCATACTAGCCTGAGCGCTGACATAGCGCGTTGTATGTGTATCGTGATTCGTGATGTGAGTTAACCAGTTAACTGAGTTAACTCATTTAATATGGTCATTTTGCCCATCTCTAAATTCAATATGCAGTCCAGATGAAGCCGGTTCTAGATTTTGTCTAATCAGTATCATGAAGTGTCAGTAACCTATAACTAGCGCCATCTATGATCGTTTGAACACAAAATGGACGGTGATTAGTCGAAGATTTCCGTACATCCATGCTGTATGTTAATCTGGACTTTCTCTGTATTTATTTAAACTTCCATAGCATTTTTAAATGTGACATACTTACATGAGCTTTTTGCTGTACGTCTAGTGGCTGTCTTATGTCAAGAATTTGGAAATTGATTCAGATACGAAAAAGTTATCTTATGGATATCCATATTAAGAATATCCCCTAATAATTATTTATGCAACAAGTGCAAAAAGTAAACGTTTGTTACACTTTTTGTACAAGTTGCATACAATATTTTTTCTACGTTCATGCCAAAACTGGTAAATATTTAATTTAGGTGGCATTAATGTCTTGACATGTCAAGATCTTTATTTCAAAACAGTGTATTAGAATGATCGATGAGTGCAATTAAAATAAAATACCTCATCAGAATTCGGGATTTAATTCTTTAACTACCACTCTCTTTTCTTACCCATCTCTTTTTGCTCTCTTACTGATGTGATGTGACCCGCGACTCGCTCCTTCACACGGTTCTATCTTCAAAACTGTTACACCAATGGAAAAAAAATGTCCTTTATTATGTAGAATTTAGTGGAGAATAAATATATATTCATAATGTTTTGTCCCATATTTCTCCTCCCAATTGTTTAAACAATATGTTCCGGACCGAATTGGTGGGGGCATTTTCAATAAATCTCGTTATCAACATAAAAAGAAACGATAGAAAAAACAAAAGATCCTTAGGAATTTTTAGAACATAAAAACCCTGACACCAGGGGCGCTATTCTCAACTTCCGTCGTATAAACACGTTCACGAATATGTACGAACAGTTGATTTGCGACGGACTTCTAAAATCTTAATTCTCCAATACATCGTTATATTCTCAATTCTCGCCATACATCGTTAAGCTCTTCGAATTGTTCGAACAACACACTTGGCAACATCGTCAAGCGCGTGCAAAACTGATCATTTGACATTAATTTGACGTAGTTCTTCAAAGTTGTGGGGAAATTTTACATACATATTATATATTTGAGGAAGTGTTAAAGCATTTATCACATCTCTTACACGTCTACTCACTGAAGACTGTTGATACATGTAACAATTGATTAACACCAATGTCTCATTGGTAGCTCCCTGTAGCAAAAAAATCTTAACGCCACCAGTACCTGCAGATAATTAAAATAATAGTACCGTACTATAAATTTATTCATAGTTTTTGCTTCACAAAAATATATTAGGTATCTTTTCTACGTACCCTTACAATAATATCTAAATCAGTAGGTCTCAGTTTTGGTCTTAAATGTGGCCTTATTAACTCAATTACAAAACGGCACAATTCTTTGGTCAGTCTAAACATTTTTTAAAAATTATCCTCGCTTAATTCAATAAATGGTCCGAGCTCCATTATTGTCGTGTACAAAATCTTGGTTTTCTTCTTTATTAACTTCTGCATCTTCTAATTCTTAAATTAATTCCAAATACAATAAATCTTCCATTACCTATTTTAATTATTTTTGTGTTTTCTCCGGATCTTTGTATTAGCAAATCTAAAGAAATTCGTGACAATTGCTCATAGTTAATTCGTATTCGTATTCGGAAAATTTACGTCGATTCGTAAATTTTCCGCTGGCGTATCATTCGATGTAAATAGATCGCATTTGATGAAATTGAAATACGAGTGCTCGAGGATCGCAAATATGGAAATATTGTTCGCATGACGTTCTTTTCTAATAACTTTGTCACTATTTGAAGGGTCCAGAATAGCGCCCCTGGTCTATTATGGATGCCAACAATAGGGAACATAACTAAAATTTTAATAATAAAAATAATACTCAAAAACATAGCGTAATGTTGTAATAAAACGTGTACTTAAAAAAAAAAACATGTTTTCCAATTCCGTGCGATCAGTATGAAGGATCTAAACAGCGATATAATTGAAGCGACCCGAAACGAGCTTTACAATACTTTGAAGCTGTTTCAAACGGTTCGCTGGCGCGTGACTTTAATAATTTATAACAAATTTACTATTGGGAATTAAGGCGTCAGATTTTGCATATCTTATTTTTCAGTATGGTAGAACATGTTTATATAATAAAAAAATGGGAATTTTCCCTATTATATTTATTTATTTAGATAGAAAAAAACTTATGTTTGTCCTTGATCACGATATTCACAAGATTACTGAATGTCCATTTAGTGAACAAAATGGAACTTCTAACGGTCTAATTTATCCACTTTAAGAAAAGCGCCCTAGAAAAGTACGTCCTATGTATGTCAATAATTAATGGATATTCATTTAGATTGGAAACAGTATTATCATACGGATGTTCTTATCTGGATATCTAATAAAAATTCGAAGAATGTTCCCCTATGGATATATTTAAATAGGATATCCATTTAGAGGACAACAAAAACATCTAATTGTTGCCCAAATAATGAACGACCTATTTTGTTTTATCATATGGATGTTTGATAGTAGTTGCCTCAAATTAACCTTCGGATAAAAAATGAACAAAAAACGGATAGCCATAGGACATTCTGTGCTCTATGGGTATCTATTGACATGAATAAAAAATGGAATTTTTAAGAAGAGGCTACCCTAAAATTCTAACGAAATCATGTTAATTGGACCTATAGTAGAAAAATATTTTTCAATTAATTTTTAATGAATTTTAGATGGATCGAATGTTGTGTCTCTACATGATTGATGATTGTATTATCGTACTACAAATAAAGGACAGGTTATGGTATACAATGTTATTAAGAATACTTCACGGTTAAGGTTTGGTGTTTCAATGTTGCCCGTGGTAAATATCGGGCTATTGACTGCATGGACAGCCTCGTCGCTGGTTATCCACTTCCTATAATATTCGAGAATATTAATATACAGACACTGAGACAACAAACGCCGGCAGACGCATTTATCGAAAGTTGAAATGACTATAAAACTATAAAACATGCTACACCTTACCTTGCCGACTCCGTTAACGTGCAGCTTCTCCCACTCGCGCACCCTGGACTTCAGTTCCCAAGATGTAATTTACCTTTCCACTTATATTAGTTAATATTTTCGAGTTTAATGACAGTTTGGTGTTGACAACTGCAGCTTACGGACTTTATCCCTTTTCGTGGCTGAATTGTGGATGCTCCGTTTTAAGTTGTTCTGGACACTGCTGAAGTTCTTATCATAGTGTGGTGTTACCTAGTCGTAAATGTAAGTACTAATTAATTAGCTGTTCATTAAAAGAAAACTGCACTTCTTTTAAAAAAATATGAAAATATTTCTAGCTTTAAAATAATTTTCGTAAATATTTACATGATACTATTTTCTTGGCGTTATCGGTCTTATGTTACATTATTGTATTTTCCTACCTAAGTTTCGTTATAGTTACCATCATCAGGCACTACAAAGCTATTATATAGATACCAACTTATTTTGTAATATTTTACATTGTTTACTTACATTTCAATTTTAATATTTAATTTTAATATAGCATATTTTAATTTTGATATAATTGCGGGGGTATTCAGTTTGAACGTCTTTCTGCTTCCAATTATAAATATGTGGTTTAGGTATTTTTGAAAACATGTAAGTGTTGATTAACATGCTTAATGAGAAAACTATATTCAAAACTGAAAACTAATATCCAACAAAAGGAATTAAAAATAACCTCGATAATCTAGTATATTCATCGCTTAAAAATACCTTACAGCAGGAAAATTTAATATGTCATAATGTCCCATTCATGTACGGTCTATCAAAACTCCACAATAGTAAGCAACATAAATAATCCCACATAAAATCTATCACAATTCTTATAGATATAGGAAATACTATTTAACGAAAAACAGGCAGAACAGACAGAATGTCATGTAAAAGACTCATGGCAATTTGGCGACTTCATAAACAATCAGGGAGTCCCTAACCCCCCATAATTATGTCTTTGTATGTTACCTGATGTTGATGTCATAACGGTTGATTGTCTCCGATTTCACCCTTTTCGGAAGAGTGAAAGTCAAGAGTGAGAGTTTCCGGTCATATTTTTTTTATTGGTTTTCTCTGATATTAAAATACAAGCCATTTTCAGGGAGCATATAACAATAGGCATGCCATGTTCAGGATTCCAAAGGGCTCTATCGCCAATCAAGGGTCACGTCAACTTGCAATATAGAAAACTAATTTTCCGTATTTCCAGCTTCAACATGAAGCTTGAAGATTAAAAGAATTAAAGTTCATGTCGTAAAACCCATATAATTTTAGGGCAATCATTACATATAATCATATAAGACAAAAGTTTTGTGCAAGTGTAAAAAAATATATATGTTGTGTAACATGCTAATAACCCTCAGTGGTTGAAGCATCTGTAATTTAAAAAAAACCATTTAATATTTTCGTAAATAATGAGCATGCACCAATATTTCACCAATGTGACAGCAACTATAGAAAATTTACAAATTCATCAATATTAGCAACTCTAGGTTAACCAATATCAGCAAATATGGCATTTATTTATTATTATTTATTATTACATTTAGAAATGAAAAATAAGGTTCTAACGTCACTAGATTACAAGCTAATATTTTATAAAAAATGCGTGGGTGGATGAATCTAATAGGATATACAAAATATATTGCAAGAGGTATAATTATTGTAAGCGTTGCATGTCCATATAATAGGTCAATTAAAACAATATTTACATAAAAGAATATACTCACATAAATACAATATAAAGAACCAGCTTAACAACACTTTCAAAACATTCTTTAGAAAATAACCATAAATTTAACTTAAAATAAAATCCTTGACATGGACCGAACTACCAAAAAAGAATAATACCTACATGAAATGTTACAAATGTAATAATGAAACACAAAAAATCAATTAATGACCAAACTGATAATAATTTAAGCGAAACTTACTTCAACCTACTAAAATAGTCACAAATTATATTAGTGTAAATTATTGATAAATTAATAATTTTTACATATCTCCAACATTATTAAAATTAACTAAACCCTATATCAATTCAAATATCAAAAATAAATAAATGACGTCACATAGAAAACACCATTTTTCAGATTGTTGGGGAGAGGGGGGTAGAATGATCCTCTAACCCAAATACCCTAACATGCAACTACAACACAAAAGTTAAAAATAAAAAAAATGCATAAGAAAGCAAACAAATAAAATACTTTCCTCAACATTTAGGTATAGTTGTCGACACTAATAGATTAAAGAGCTCAATCTATACCCAAAACAGTTGCTGCACTACAACATGATCGTTCTGCCCCAAATAGAGATAAAATGATCCCATGAATGGGGTAAATTGAAACTACTCCTGATTATATAAATATTTTTTATATGTAGGTAGATATATAAATATAAATCACATTGGGTTAATTTTTTTAGGAAAACTGTGTTTATTGAAAAACGAAAGATCTATTATATTCTAGAAATTAACAATAAATATATGGCAGAAGCGCACACATTTTCACATATGGATACCTGATTTCTAATAGGCTGCCACCCACTACTTTATGAAATCGCGTTTTTGTTGAAAATGGGTTTACTGTACCATATTCTATGTAACTTTAATATATCGTAACCCACTGTTAGCTTGAGATATTTTGCCCCGCCCATTGTAATCTAATAAGTCGTACCAGAATCAGTTGTCATTTTAAATTCTGATAGAGCATATCCCACATCAGTTCAGGGCACGCTGCTTAATATAGGTTAGATTTTGGTCGCTCTATATTACATAAATTCGGTTAAAAAACTAACACCAAATTAGAATTATGAATGAAAGTAGGTACATAATGTTAGTTATTCAATAGGTAATTAGATATTAATTTATCCAATATATTCCTCAATAATTATAGATTTTTGCAATTGTTAGACTGTTATTGGATACGTCTTCTTGGAATTTTCATCTCGCATGTAGGTTAAGATAAATTAGAACAATATTCAGTTAAACAGTGTATCGTGTAAAAAATACCAGAGTAAACTAAAATGTATATGATGCTTGACAGGAGTAATATTATTATGGAAAATACATCTAGAACACGCATATTAATCTTCATCGCCGCTAGCAACTACACATTGATCCTGCCCATCCGCGATACGTAGAACACTGAATTCAGCTTTTCCCACTAACTGAAAATTTAAAACTTTCAGAACACAATATGCATTCAGCATAATTTTAAATGCTTCTCTCCCAGTACTGTTTCCTTACGATTAGTTTTCTTCGATTAGTTTACGATTAGTTATCAGTTATTTTTTAGTGTTAACTCTTGTGCTCCTAGTCAGTATTTCTTCTTTCTTCGCTTATTTCCTTTTCTCTGCTTCAATTGTATCTATCTTCTCTTTCTCGAGGTTATCTTTTTACGAATCGTTTGTTGGGATTACGGCGCCGGTTGATTTGCTTTTGTTATTGCTTCTTTTATTAGCAATATTTGTAAGAGGGTGGATAATTATGCAAGGTATCGTTTTATCCCAAAAGCATTGAGCAATTTCCACCCAATCTAAAAATCTTGAGTAATAATATATATATGCATGTAATTATCTAAGGATTGCAAAGAACAACTCTACTAATACTAATAAACTAATCATAGATCCGAATCAATAAATAATAGCAATACATCGATTTAATAACGAATTTAAAAAAGGCTTACCTTAGAAGAGTCGATAAAGATTCAAAAGAAAATAGCTGTTTTCAATGGGTGTATTAACTAACCACATGTGAGGTCCATAACAAATATAAACCTCAAATAAATTGTTTTGCCACTTGTCAAATTTCAGTGATAACGTCTAAGTCCTAATAAAAACTACAGTGACTTTATACAAGATAGTGGCGACAATAGCATCTAATGTTGCTATTATTGTATGTTGCATCAAATTCAAAGCAACAAGACCTTACACGTAAAATTTATATGTTACTAAACTTTTGCAGTTTTGTTAATTAAGTTAGTAATAAATGAAGGTGGTTTATGAAACATTAAGGGAATTTGGAAAAAGAACAGATTTATCCACTACCTAAATGACGAATTGTACGAATTGATCGTAAATAGATCCCATAGAGCACATTATTTTCTGTGAAAAAATTGATCTAAAGTACGTATTGTATATATTTGATAATAGCTACTTATATGCCCCAGATTCCAAGATACATTTTTTATGTTCTGTTAAATGTTCAACCAGAAATAAACACATAAAAGAGGAAACAGCAAATAAATGTATTAAAGTGTTTACAATAACAGAGTATTTCTAAAAAATGAATAAAAAATATAATAATTCGGATGAAAGGTTGAATTCGGAAGAAAATATCCCTCCTTTTCTTTCTTTTTTTAAAATTTTTAAATGTTTAATAATTTTTGAAATATTCAAAGAAAAGGGGAAGACTCGATTTGTAAAAATAAAGACAGAAAAAAGTTACCAGGTGGTTTAATTTCTTCTTGATTTAACTTTTTAAATTTTCTTTGAGTTGGAGGCTTTCTGGATTTTTCTGCGTTGAAAATTAAAAATTGCTATTTTTCTTTTCGCTAAATGTACGATAATTTGTAGTAATGTATTATGACTGTTTTAATAATGTGGTGCTTGAAAATTTCAGTAGAAATCTGATAATGTAAGCAATACTTACAGGTTGAATTTCGAAGATCTGCAACAATAACAATAATTCGAGACAGCTAAATCACAACTTTCCTTAATCACTGATCACACAGTCAATTATTATTAGGTACTAGAACTACCAGAAGTTAAATAAACTAACAGAAATAGATACTTCTTATAAACTACACAAATATAGAAAGTTTCAATAAAAGACGATGGTAAATACAAATGTCATGTCATATAAAAATCCTAAACTAATTTTGCTGCAACGTGGCGGCGAAAACCATATGATTTGATGTCCATTTAATAATTGAACACTCTATTGTCGCCAATCTCGTGTATAAATAAAGTCACTGTAGTAAAAACTATTTTTTTTCTAATTTTGACATGTAAAGTGACAAGTTTGAAAACCCTTTGACATTAGGAAACGGCTTACTTTTTACAACCAGTTACGAAAAGTAAAATATTACGCAGCTAGTTTTGTAAAGTTCATTTATCATAGTAGGTTATTTAGACCTGATAAGCTATGAAAGTGACGAGCTGTCACATCGGTACAACGCAAAACCTACTGGATTGTTCTTAAACGTATAAAATTCAGACTTTTCTTCTCATAAAATATAAAATTGAATCGAAAAATAGAATCAAGCAAGTTAAGGATTAACTTTTTTATGATTGTGTCGCGGTAAAAAATGAAGTTCTCTTTTTTCTTTTCAAGCTTTCGAACCTATTTTGATTTATCTCCAGGAAGACTACAATAAATAAAACCAATTGTGATAATTATACTAATACTTGATAACAAAGTACTTACGAAAATTTGGTTAGTTAAGGAACAAATAACAAATTTGCTGCACATACAAGTCACCAAAAATTTTATGCACCTATAGTTAAAAGCAAAGAACGTTGCGAAACAATGTTTTATGTAACTCGCATCATTTTGTGGAACTCGCTAGCGCTCGTTCCGCAGAATCCTGCTCGTTGCAAAAAATAGTACTTTTCCCAGCTGCTTATATAAATAGCTATTAACTAACCCTTTTAGTCAATTCTACTTATGGCTGAGTAAAACTAGAGTAGTCTGATAATAGTGGTTAAAACAAACATTTTCAAATGCGTTTAATTTAAAGCAACTTTTACTAGTTAAAACTGTTTTTTAGTAAGGTACATTAGTTACAACTGTTAGGTATATAATGAGATTTAAGGTTAATGTCTCGCTTGCTCAAGCGTATATTAGGTTAGGTGAGGTTAAGTTATATTAGGTTATATCAAGTTATCAGGTTACTAAAAAGTAACTATGTCTGGAAAATTATTCAAAAAAACCGGTAAAAACGTATTAGTTAAAATATTTAGTTATACCTTTTACCGATTTAGTAAAAACTGATTTTAACTAAAATATGTTTAGTTAAAGTTAAAACTAGAATTAACTGAGAATATTTGTTAAATCTAGTTTTACCCAGTGGAAAATATATAGGATTGGCTAAAGAGGTTAGTTAAAGAGTTTTTTCTAGAATAATCGGGTTTTAACTGAAATCGAGTTATTACGGTAACATATATATATATATATATATATATATATATATATATATATATATATATATATATATATATATATATATGTATATATATATATATATATATATATGTATATATATATATATATATATATATATATATATATATATATATATATATATATATATATATATATATATATATATATATATATATATATATATATATATATATATATATATATATATATATATATATATATATATATATATATATATATATATATATATATATATATATATATATATATATATATATATATATATATATACAAAGTAGTTTAATTTAATATGACCGAAAATCCCAACAAAATACTTTCAAATATTTATTACGCCAGGAAAAAGAAATATGTACAGTTGTACACGTTTAGTTTACATGTGTACATATATTTACACATATTATATATATATATATATATATATATATATATATATATATATATATATATATATATATATATATATATATATATATATATATATATATATATATATATATTGTATACAATTATATATAAATATTCACACATACAATAATAGCGTACTTCCGCTCAAATAATTTTTGTAATCGAAAACTTGTTGATTTTTGGTCATAACTAGATAATCGACTTTATATAAAATATCTATTGCTTAGACCCCAGGGGAACATTTCTATAAATGGCTTCTAAAAATGGCTCGGGTCATCGTTACCATGATTGCTGTCGCAAGTGGGGGTCGTTGTTGCTAGAGAGAAAAGATTATCCATCGCTTTCTCCGGAAATGACGACAGGTACAAATGTTAATTATCATGTACTTACAAATTTTGGGTCGTCGTTATCTCCTCAATTACATTTGCCTTTGCCACAATAGAGAACATGAAAATCTTAAATATATAAATAATAATAAAAAAAGCGTAACGTTGTAATAAATCGTGTACTTCACAAAAAAACAAGATTTCTAATTTCCACTATCAGTATGAAGGATCTAAACAGCGATAAAATTGACGCGGCCCGAAGCGAGCTGTGACGTCACAGCCTACAATATTCGGTAGGCATGCGCCGGAAAGCGGCCGAATGAACAATGAAAACAAGCTGTCAAAGGCTGGAATCTCCCGTAGCCGACCGAATCGCTCTTTTCGTCGTTTGTAAATTGTAGGATGTGGCGTCATGACTTTGAACCTGTTTTAAATGGTTCGCGCGCGAGACTTTAATAATTTATAACAAATTTATTATTAGGAATTAACGTCATATTTTGCATATCTTATTTTTCAGTATGGTAGAAAATTTTTATGCAATAAAAAAATGGGAATGTCCCTATTGTGAATGTTTGATCTTCTTGATCTTAATATCCATATTCCAATAATATATACTGTGGACCTAATTAAGTTGGAACACCCTTTATACCATCATGAATATATGTTCTTGTTTGCTTAGCAATTTTAATTAATTTTATGTCAGCTATTCCAATTCAGCTTGTTGGTCGCTGTTTTTCACAAAGGTATATGTTAGCATTTCAAAATATACTTGAAAAAAATTGAATTCAATTGAAAAAAATCTAAAAAATTATGGCAATATGAAGAAAATATATACTTACGTGATTTGTATAATAAACTGATACAGGAATTAAAGAAATTAAAATATACTAGAAAGAAACCATTAACATAAGTCATTAGACCACATCAGCATTCACCTTGACCGAGAGAAACAACGGAATTTATTAAGGTTACATTTAAAAAAACGATTTGCACATTTTTACTATAGCTCTTATAGTATGATTACATCTATCGGCAATTATTTATGCAAATACTACTCTACATACAATCTAATTTCTATACAATCGTTTAGCGAACCGAAAATATAGTTCGTTGTTACTGTTTATATTTATAGATTATAACCGCTGCTATATTTAAGAATTGACTATATTAAATTTACTAGTCTAAATTTCATTTAATAAGTAGATTATAATTGCACAGTATTAGTAGGAAACGTAGTGATATTGTGTTTCGAGTTCCATGTAATTTAAATTTTCTAGTCCCATTTCATTTAAATACCCGCCAATTTATATCCAATCACGGAAAAGAACGGACTTGCTATGTTGACAAATCATCTAGCTATCTCATCTTGAGCTTGGTGTCGTGTTAGTTTCGGATAATAATGTCATTTGTCGTTTCTCAACAATTATTGCCATTTATTTGTGCCTTTTTCTTACTCCGATCGTGTTAAAAAAAGGTGGTATTTGGTTCTTGTGTTGTATGTAGAAACTGTGAATTTATTTATTCGGGGTTATAACATTATTTTTTGGCATTGAAAATACTTTTGGCTGCGTGTATACCAGAGCCGTCTTTAAGAGGGGCGTCAGGAACTGCTCTTAAAAACACGCCTTCAGTTCAGTATAATCATCTCAAAAACTAGTAATTTGTTACATGAATGCAAATGTGCGATGTGTAGGTGAGATATTGGGCTAGGAGGTGACATATTTTGTTTCGCAAATAATGCAATATTAACAGAGATATAAACATTTAAAAAACAATAACAAAGCAAAATCTTGTGTCACAGATCGCAACCAAAATTTGTCATCTCCTGCGCACAAGTACCTACAAACCATGGTTTAAATATGAGATTATTCTATACAGGATTATGAGAGATGATTAGAATAAATTGAAAATCATCGTTTCTCTGCAATGTCAAAGGGGTCGAATACGAGTCATTGAGCAAATACAAGCACCATTCACGCTCGGTTGACTTTTGACTATTGTGCCATAGATGTGCCAAGTTTGTGACATGCGACATGCTTATCTGATGAGTCAGCAATGTCTCCCGAATGCGGAGAGGTCACAATTTGGTGTTTTCGATAGTTCGGTTTAGAAATATATCAATATCTTATTCATTGGAATGCTTATGTTTGAAACATGCATAAGTCAAAATACCCTAAAATTATCTGCTTCGTTTCTCTGACGGGCACTAGCAGCTACCATTGGCGTAGAATTCATTCAATAGTCGGAGGTTAAGTAGTAAGTAGGCGCTAATTACCACAGTTGCTAAATTGCTTCAATAGAATTATAAAGTAGGTGAGTATATGTAAGATTTACTTGGAAATAATTGAAAAAACTACTCACCCAACAGTTGTAAATTATTTCACAGTTGTCTGTTGGGCGCTACTCAGCGCCACATACAACTTATTATAATATTTTATATAAATTTATTAACAAAAAAAATGTTAATAAATTAAAAATTTCTCTCTTTGAAGTATTGACTGAATTCAAAATAAGGAGCACACTAAATCGCCTGTAAAAAATACGCTTTCGGAAAAGTACAGGACTTTATTTTCGCAACTCGATCGCTGATATCAGAAATGCAAACAAAAAATATAAAAATATTACATCATTGGCGTACCTCTTTAGCAAGACTCACGGTTACGTCACTGCTTGAAGAAGGAAAATGAAATTAATAATAAACACGATACTTATTTAGAAAGATCGCCAAATTTCAATAAATGTTTCACTTAGGAGATATCATAACAACCATTCGATTACTCCTTGTATTTCTGAAACGGTTGATTTTTCGATATGTAAGAAAACTGATATTATTTTCACGTTTTCCCAAACGCCGATTAAGAATTTTAACATAAATAAGTGAAAATCTTGACAAAACCTTGGGACATTGGGTAATTGAGTTTCATCATATATGATTGGGTGTTCTAATGATTCTTTGCAAGTGTTAAGATGTGTATCATTTAATTATTTCCAAATTAAATAATGACTAATGACGGAATGACTGACTCATCAGTTTTCCTCATGTACGTTTCGCAATCGGCGCCAACCACAATCAATGTTACATAGTCAGCACATACTAAAGCTATTTTAACACAACTATTACTTGAATATACCACGTATTAAAATTTACAAAACCGAGTCATGTAATCATCAATATCATACGCTAGTCGATTTTGAGGGCGATCACATGTGCAACAAGAAAACAGTTTGTTATTGCGCGAGAACCATTTTCGGCCTCTCCTTTTAAAAATAAGTTTCGCAAGTTTTGCCTGAAGTTTTCTCCTAGCAACTATTTCAGTTTCATAAGAAATGCTTAATTTTCAGCATATTATCATCCTAAGGTTCTACCTGCGCTGCGGTCACGAATTAAGTAAACAGAAATTGCTTTTCTCGCGTTGTATCACTTAAAATTTAAAAAAAGAAAAAAAGACCATAAACATTTGCATCTCAGAATTTCATATAAATTTTAATTTTTTTATTTGACCCCCACCCTCTTATCGCTCTCCCTCGTCTCCCTTTTACCATATCTTTTTTAGCCATTGTTTTTCTACAATCATATAAATATCCTATAAATTTTCTATAAATATTCTATAAATATTCTATAAATATCCTAAAAATATCCTATAAATATCCTATAAATATCCTATAATATCCTATAAATATCCTATGATATATAAGAAATGGTTGGGTTTTAATTATTAAAAATATATCTTCAAATATATTTTGAGGGGTCGTTCGTGAACCACTAAACTGCAAATTATTGTAGTAGATTTCCATGTAGTAAAATCATATATTGTATCGGCGAGTGCGAATGTTATCATCCACTTAGAAATCAAATATTTTGTTAGCATTGTTTGTTAGCATTGTAGCATTGTTTTTGAAAGGTAAGTGATTATAAAATATTTGATTATATTGTAAAAAATTTTATTTTTAACGCTCCAGTTTACGATGATATTGATTAAGAACAAAAAACATTTCAGTGTTTTAAGATTTCCGCATAAATATTCTTATCTCCATTACAATTGTTTCGCTAATGCAATAGCAATAGCTTCATCAGATGGGCGACTATAATACTATACTGTATCCAACGAGAGAATGGACTTGCACTCGAGCGAAAATTCGTCTGTTTTGGTCAGATCTCCGCCCCTTAGAACATTAGTTCAACGTCTTAATTGGCTCAGCAGGTAGCCAGGGCCGGCGCCTGGGTCCGATACCTACTTGGTACCTAATTATATAAAGTACCTACTACTGCCTACCTATTCACAGTTTGTATTTGTAGTCTCGCAAGTACGGTTATTTTAGTTGTGTTGTTTACGGTTGTGAAATAAGTTTTAAATCTATTATAAGAATGGCAGCAGCCAGAGACGAGATAAATCCACCATTATCGCCAATTAAGAAGAATAAATGAGGCCAGGTAAAGAAATATAATAATAAATATGTTTTATTTAATACGCATACTATTCACCACCAGTAACCGTGGTCAATGATTTATTTTTGTTTTTAATTTTAGGTCGTGCTTGACCATATCGTTGACAGTTTAATCGATGAAATTCCACCACTAATAATTCACGTAAATGGTCAAAGTGATTCTGATAGCAGCGATACAGATTAATTTAAATTTATAATTATATGAAACAATGTACTATTGTTGTAGCTAAATATTAAAAAAAAATAAAAAAAAATAAAAATATCATAAAATGTCTATTTTAGGAATATTTAGGGTTTATATTACTTTCATAACGCATAACGCTCATACATTTATAATAAATTTATGTTATATAAATAAAATGTTTTCATGTTTTCAAAATAAAATTTATTTCACCTACTTACGAATTTATTTCATCGAATGACGGTCTTGCGTAGCTCGTTACAGAGCCCCTCCTCTTTAGTCGCCGATGCGCAAAGCAAGTCCATTCTCTCATTGGATAGAGTATACATACTTACTAAATCTATTATAGGCCGGTAGTGAAAGAATTAAATAATGAAATTTCTGCCAATAGCGCGCAACCTTTTTTAAGCGCTTTACAAAATCGCTTTAATAGTCTTGTCCATCTTTTAAGCGTATTCTTCATATTTTTCGTATTTCGTATTTTTAGCAAACAGATAGTAAAAGCAGCTATTTTTTTGCGAATTCTTTCGCTTAAATATATAACTTTTTCCGTAGTAGTCGACATTTGATATCTAAAATTTCATCTCTTGTAATATGTTTCGAAATATTAGAGGTGTTCAATTATGAGAGCAACATATTAATTTCAAAGTTTACGAATATTTCAAACCAAAATTTACAGAATAAATAACAGTTGTGTCATGGGCGGCAGAATTGTTTGTAGTCGCTTTGAAGTTCGCAGGTCTAAGCGATGCCGACGCATAAATCATAGCGCGGATGTTTGGTGCCATTAACGGGCCAGTCTCAGTTATCCACCAGGTGTAACCTTCGGTTTCAATACCAGTGTTGTTCCGAATGCGCATAACAAAAATTCACAGATATCGCAATCCTTGCAACTATCGGAGACATTGGAAATGATAACAAAATATATGAAACATAATATATCGATCCTTTTGAGTTGTTTCGAATACGTCAAATACTATGATGCGCGTGCATGCTTGTGGCAATTTCCAGATTGGCTTTAGAATGCTTATATTTATTAAGTGTTTATTAGTAATCTTTGGCGTACGATTGGGTCCCTAGCATTTTATAAATTTAGAATAACACGTTAGTTAATAATTTAATATAATATTGGATACTGTCACAATTTGCCACAAGAATGCGCAGAACGTACTATGTACCGAGTTATTGCCTCATTATCAATACAACTTGCGTTGTATTTATCTTACTCGCTTGCTCTAACAGGATAGGTCTATTAACTGTTTATTATACACACAACGTTATATATAAATATAAACATAATTTTTTAGCATTTTATTTTTGAAAAACTTAAGTATTACTAATATAATACACATCTCAATTTACGAGATAGGTATGTAGTAAGGAATAATAAACATAATTTTTAATTAACCAACTTATATTGGATTTGCAGTTAAACTTAAAAAAACAATCACAGATCATACATATTACGCATCATACATATTACGCAAGTATCGCAGGCGTATTGAAAATACCAGACACAACTGGTAAAATTTTCTCAATTGAATTGAATAAAAATAAAACTCAGTTGTGTTACAATTTTTTTGTTCGTTTGACCCCGAAGGTCTTGTCGTTTTAAACAGGTTATCTTGCATGGGGTGGTCAAAAATTACAGTCTCATTTTTTTTGTTTTCGAATGAATGCTATTCATTAAAAAAGTTTTTGTTTGCCTAAAAATAGTGATGACTGTCAAAAATTGTGTTGTATACACAGGGTGGTTAAGAATTACAAAATCTTAAAATTTGAAAAGAGGAAACTGTTATTTTTGATCACCCCGTATAAAAACAATTGTGGCTAAATCATCATTAGTCAACTTTTATAAATAATAGCGTTTTCCCGAAAACTAAACATTTTTTGATATTTTGTAATTTGTGACCACCCCGTATAAAACATATGATTTTTGTCGACGTCATTACTATTTTTTGGGCAAGTAAAAACTTTAATAAATAATATTTTATTTATGTAATTTTTGACCACCCCGTATAATAAACATAATTTTTGTCGACATTACTTTTAAAAGTAATAGCAATAGTAAAGTAAAAACTTTTAAAAATAATAGCATTTTCCTGGAAACTAAACATTTTTTGAGATTTTGTAATGTGCGACCACCCCGTATAAAAAATATGATTTTTGCGGATTTTTATCGAAGATAACTGTGATTTTTGAACACCCCATATAAAAATATAATTGTGGCAAAATCGTCATAAATTTTTAATACGTGGTGATCAAAAGGTACAAACTTTACTCTTATCGAATTTTAATGTTTTGTAATTTTTTACCACTCCGTATAATAAACATAATTTTTGGCGACATTACTTTAGGCAAGCCAAAACTTTTGTAAGTAATAGCGTTTTCCCGAAAACTAAACAATTTTTGAGATTTTGTAATTTGTGACCACCCCTAATAAAAAATGATTTTTGTCGACGTCATTACTATTTTTTGAGCAAGTATGAGCTTTTATAAACAATAAAATTTTCTCGACAATGTATAATTTTATACGTGGTTATCACAAAAGTACAAACTTTACTCTTACTGAATTTTAAGATTTTGTAATTTTTTACCACCCCCTATAATAAACATAATTTTTGTCGACATTGCTTTAGGCAAGCAAAAACTTTTATAAATAATAGCGTTATCCCGAAAACTATTTTTTTTTTGAGATTTTGTAATTTGTGACCACCCCGTAAATAAAATATGATTTTTTCGACGTCATTACTATTTTTTTGGCAAGTAAAATTAACGGAATACTACTTATACT
>CAXKVY010001936.1:27500-38745 GCA_964058915.1 Tetropium fuscum | reverse complement strand
TCCTTGCGTGTTTGCTGAAACAACTCATAAAGTCTGTCTATTTATTCTTTCTCTTCCTTCTCGTTTTAAATGTTTTCATCGTCAAATACACATTGTTCATTTTCAATGTCGCTGTCTTCATTCTCTGAAATCTCATCATTTTCTGTATTGTAGCATAATATGTGACATATATAGTAACATGTGTCATCACCTTCTTCTGGAATGTGAACATGGTGTTTAGGGGGAACACAACATTTGTGTCAAAATTCCTTACATCTGTCATATAATAAAATGACATCATATATTTAAGAATTTTAATCATATATTCAAATTAAGTTATTATAAAGTAAAGATATTACTCGACATACTATAAATGCGACAATCCTAATAATATGAGTGCTGTATTTAAACTAAGAAATGGAAAAACGTCTAGATTTTTCACTAGAATAACATAACAAAATACTATAACTAAAATAAAATCACAACATACTTTTGGGATTTACAAAATTCATAGTATATCATAGTATATCATACTAAAGTCAACATGAACTACTATAAATACAAATAATAAAATAAATGCAAATTCTATAGACTGAACATCAACTGCTGTTCAAAATTATCGCACCGCGTTAATATTTGCTAAAATTTGAAGTCTCATAACTTTTTTACTTTTAGTCCAATTTTGATAATTTTTTTAGAATACTGTAGATAAAATGACTAATTTCAACTTGCATATCCAGTCTTTTGTTAACTGAGGACGGTTTAGGTATTATACAGGGCTAACTAAAAGGTTGTTATATAACCCTAATTTTAAAACACTCTGTGGAATAATTTCGTAACCAAATTCTTTAAAAATACCAATTTTTATTAAGAACCATTCCTTTCCTACATTTTGTTTTTTTGGTCCATGTCTTTAGATGCATCGGTTCAAAATTATCGCACCATACAGAAATTAATTGAAAAAACTTTCAGGGTGAGAAGAAACATTTTTTAATTAACAAGAAAGCAAAGGAAAACAAAGAAATACAATTATGTGAGCTGATCCCTAGTAGGTTGTGTTGCCACCTCTAGCTCGGATTACAGCCTGAAGCCGCCGTGGCATACTTCTAATGAGATTTTGAAGAATGACCGGTTGAGGAATATTATCCCACTCATGAAGAGTAACCTGTTCCAGCTGTTGGGTTCTGTGGGGCTGGTAGACGTCGTCTCATTGCTCTCTTAATGATGTCCCATAGGTGTTCGATGGGATTTAAATCCGGGCTTCGTGCTGGCCAGTTCATAACATCAATATGGACTTCATTCAAGTACTCAACACAAATTCTTGCTACATGTGGTCTTGCATTATCTTGCATGAATATGAAATCAGGACCAATAAACGGAGCATAGGGCATTACATGCTCCTGGCGAATGTTATCTACGTAGTATTCCGCATTCATTGCCCTTGCATGAATAGGGACTAACTCCGTACGGCCATCGAAAGAAATACCCGCCCAAAACATTTTGGAGCCACGACCAAAGGGTTCGTTTAGAACGAATTTGAAGGCAGCTTCCCTTTCCCCTTGTCTTCTATACACACGTTGCCGCCCATCACAAGATTTTAGGCTTATTCTTGTTTCATCGGAGAATAGGACTTTCCTCCAGTCATCGATAGTCCAATTTTCATGTGCTCGTGCAAATCGTACGCGAGCTACCTTCTGAGCCCTGGTAAGTTCTGGTGCCTTTATGGGCCTTCTACTGATCAAACCTGCCTCCCGTAGTCTTCTCCTTACAGTAAGAGCAGAAACTTGAACATTTCTAACCATCTCAAGTTCACTCTTCAATTGCGAACTTGTTACTGTCCGATTTCTGAAAGCATTTTGGCGGAGAAAATGGTCATCCCTAACATTCGTCGCCCTTTTTCTACCCTGCCCATGTCTCCTGGAGTGAGAACCAGTTGCCCTGTGACGTTCTAACATTCGACTTATTGTCGAATGGTTAACACCCAGAATTCGAGAGACATATCGCATACTTCTACCCTCTTCAACCAAAGTTTGCGCTCTTACACATTCCAATGCTGTCAAATGTCTCACACGATTCATTATTTTAAATTGCTGAATATTCCTCAACACCCTATTGTTTTTAAAAATGTATCAAAATGAGATTGCATACACCCAATCATTGTTTTTTGGTTGACATACGCCGCCTACGTTTTACATATCACTTGTAACAGCAGAGTAAATTAACAGTAAACTGTTGGTGACAAATTCATTTTGTTCTTAAAAATGAACAAATGTATCTAAAGACATGGACCAAAAAACAAAACGTAGGAAAGGAATGGTTCTTAACAAATATTGGTATTTTTAAAGAATTTGGTTACGAAATTATTCCACCGAGTGTTTTAAAATTAGGGTTATATAACAACATTTTAGTTAGCCCTGTATAATACCTAAACCGTCCTCAGTTAACAAAAGACTGGATATGCAAGTTGAAATTAGTCGTTTTATCTACAGTATTCTAAAAAAATTATCAAAATTGGACTAAAAGTAAAAAAGTTATGAGACCTCAAATTTTAGCAAATATTAACGTGGTGCGATAATTTTGAACAGCAGTTTATTAAACAGATCTATAAAAAAATCACAAGTTTCTAAAATTTACGAATTTCATGTCCTATATACAAACAACACAGTAAATCAAACTTTGTTAATCAAACCTACTATAATTATTGTATCTATTAATTCCTAAATTATATGAGTTTTGAACTTCTTATTCTATTTCGCCTATTGTTTTCTATTTTTTTTGTTTCATAATAAATACATATTTTGAAAAATGTTTTCAATACTAATTTGACCAATTGAATATGGTGGTCATTCAGTAGTTCAGCAACATACATAGATGGAGATGAAAATGGTATTGTGCATCACCAGAATAAAAATAATTTTAAATAAATATCGCACATTGATTATGTACCATATAAATTACATAATAAAAATTAATAAAATAATTATCGATTAATTATTGCAGCAATATAAAATGTTTCAGCGCGGCCCCTGGCCAAGCTAAGCCGTTAAAACTTGTACGTAACCTTAAAAATACTTACATTACTTATCGATGAAAAGTAACATTTTCAGGACTTAAATGATCCATCCTTTTACAAACTATTCAAGAATGCACTATTGTTACACACTTATTGTTCACCTGAATCGCAATAAATACAAAGAATCGTAGAATACACTTAAGAAAACACAAGTACAAGCGGTGGCGTTGCGGCAACCTCGCAAATTTCTGTCCATTGATTAATAGACACTGTCGTAAAACTAGAGTAAAATTCATCAAACGACGTTGCCGTTGTTGAGATTTATATCTCAAGGCACAGTACATTTTCGGTTGTCTCTGGTTTTCACCATATATGATTAACGCAATAAGGCAATACAATACATTACTTTTGCCAAGAACTGTTTTAAATAACATTTTAGTATTAAAATGAATCAGTTTCGTTGAAATTGTCAAATTATTTGAACATCTCTTACATTATTCAAAGACTTCAAGTGAATTTCACAGTAAGCCTGGCAAACGTACTGTTCGGGAGAAAAAGACGGACGACAAGGATGGAATGATCGTGGATCGGCCAAAAACGTAAACAGTTATGTCTCTTATATTAATACGTCTATGGGTTTAACGCTCGATCGTCTATATTATAGACTGTGGGCCGAAAATAATGAGGGCAAAACTGTAATAAAAAAAATAATCCGAAAAAAAATTCAGGCTATATTTCATGCATGATTTAAGGACGCAATGCAACTTTTGGAGAAATAGAATATCTTTAATTTCTAAAAGAAATTTCAAAAACTCTTTTAATCTTATTATTATTTGAGTGTGGGTTCCATTTGTTTTTTTTTGACATAATAGTCGTACATGATGAAAAATAATTTTATATCTTATCTTATTTGAAACAACTACATTTTTATGCGGCCAACTAATTAGACACGCTAAATAGAAGGCTAAATTTAATGTAGTGGAAATCGAGCAAGCGTTTGTCTGTTTAGCAAAACTGTCAAATCGTCGTTAATGTCACAAAGTGTCGTGTATCTCATTTTTTGTATTTAGGCTGTATTTAGTACAAGATGCTCAATGTATCTTGCGTTGCATGGTAATTCTGGTCAAATTCTTACCGTTGAATATGAAATTGTTTTATTTTATGAATAAATATCTATATATTTTTGTTTTAAAATGTACTTGACTATTTTAACTTATTATAAATACTATTTTACATGGAGTTTTTAACTAATACTATGCAATGACGTTTATCTAAAATATGTTTTATATGTATATCGAACTTATATGTTCGTTCTCTCGCTACAATCTCTTTTTGTTTCAATATATATATATATATATATATATATATATATATATATATATATATATATATATATATATATATATATATATATATATATATATATATATATATATATATATATATATATATATATATATATATATATATATATATATATATATATATATATATATATATATATATATATACCGGGTGATACAGGCGACATGTAACGCTCTGTAACTTTACTATTTAAAAACTTAAAATTTTCAACTTTGGGAGAGTTGTATATTACATAATTGTCCTTTTTTTGAGCATATCAAACATTTCCTTAAACTTCCGGTTTCAGCGGAGGTGACGCAAACTTTGTTATTTTAAATGGTACTCTGTATATTTTTTGTGCCCATCTGATTCGTCTTTAAATTATCTTTTCAACCATGTATCGCACCATGGCATTTGTTTTTAAACTGACAGTTAATAATCATTTTATCGTATTAAGCATAGGTGGCTATGATATGAACCTTGGCAGATATTGATGGTTAGTGTGCCGTGATATCGAAAGACTTCTGGTACGCAACTTTGTGTCTCATATATTTTTGGGCATAATTAGTACCTGAACAGACTAACTAGATCTTTCTTATTTAAAAGAAAAAATCTCTAAACAACCAACGATATTATAAAAACTAAGATAGGAACTCCATTTTTTTATTTGACTTACTTAAGAAATACTTATTTATCTTTTATTTTCGGCCATTACAATTGCTGTACCTATCCCATTTTGCTTTCTTCATTAAAATTAGTATCGATAATTATTGCATAGTAATGAACATTGTTACTACCTACTGTAATAAAAATATTTAGATAGGCAGGCGGTGGAAACAAAATAAAAGAAGGTAAAAGGAATTATTTAATAAATAAAAAACATTTGAAAAAATTAATGAAAAACCATTACACTAAGGAATACATTTTTATATCGAAGGAATGAAATTAAAATAAAAGATTTACTGAAACACTAAATACAAAAATTATTTTTTACTCTAAGTGCTCAAAATGTTGTCCGTTATTATCTTTGCACAATCGAGTTTTTGTGATGGTAGCTCTAAGCATGTTATCTAACTGTAATTCAGTAATACCATTAATGGCTCTTCTGACTCTCATTTCCATGTCTTCTCGGTTTGTTGGAGGAGTCCTATAAACTTTTTCCTTGAGGTGGCCCCATATGAAAAAATCGAGCGGCGTAAGGTCCGGTGACCTTGCAGGCCATCTTACGCGTCCATTTGTTCCCATCCAGTTATCTCCAAACCTTTCATTTAGGTAACTCACCACTACTCTGAAGTTATGTGGTGGAGCCCCATCCTGTTGAAACATTATTGGGTCAACATTAAGTGGCAGTTCTTCCAAAAAATCTTCGATCTGGTTTTGCAAAAATTCCAATTATCTTTCTCCATTTAATGGTCCGTTAAAAATTATTGGCCCAATAATTCTTCTGCCACGTACCCCCAACCATACATTAAAACTAAATCGCTCCTGATATGCACTTTCTTTCATAATTCTGGGATTTTCCTGTGCCCAATAACGAGTGTTGTTACGATTGAATAATCCCAAATTAGTAAACCTGCATTCGTCGGAAAATAAAATTTGTTTATGAAAATTATTGTCCACATTGTATCTGTTGAAAAACCAATTACAATAGTCCAATCTTCTTTGAAAATCATTTTCATATAAATGCTGGTGTATTTGGTACTTGTATGATTTAAATTTATGTTTCCTCAAAATGCGTCGAGCTGATTCCCGATTTACACCGGTTTGGTCCTCAATATGTCTTATCGAAATTGTGGGATCTGCCTCGACAATTGCCAATACATTGATTTCCGATTCTTCATCGATAATAAAATTATTTCCAGGTTCTCTTCTGAATTGCTGTTCAACTTTTCCAGAATAGTTGTACGGTGGATGATTTCTTTCGGGAAATCTTTCTTCATATAACTGAGCAGCCTGTCTGCTATTTTTTTACATTCGCCATAGATTAATAGCATATCTACTTTATCATTTCTTGAATACATGATAAAAATACTATTTAAAAAGCGCTAACTTAGGTATAATTTAACAATAAATACTTAAATCGTTGTCAAGTAAACAATTCTTAATTGTTAAACCAAAATGACGCGCCTTTTTTCATTGTATTTTGTTTCCATGGCCTGCCTAACTAAATATTTTGGTTACAGTAGGTAGTAACAATGTTAATTACTATGCAATAATTATCGATATTAATTTAAATGAAGAAAGCAAAATGGGATAGGTAGAGCAATTGTAATGGCCGAAAATAAAAGATAAATAAGTAGTTCTTAAGTAGGTCAAATAAAAAAATGGAGTTACTATCTTAGTTTTTATAATATTGTTGGTTGTTTAGAGATCTTTTCTTTGAAATAAGAAAGATCTAGTTAGTCTGTTCAGCTACTGATTATGCCCAAAAAATATGAGACACAAAGTTGCATACCAGAAGTCTTCCGATATCACGGCACACTAAGCATCAATATCTGCCAAGGTTCATATCATGGCCACCTATGCTTAATACAATAAAATGATTATTAATTGTCAGTTTAAAAACAAATGCCATGGTGCGATACATGGTTGAAAAGAGAATTTAAAGACGAATCAGATGGGAAAAAAAATATACAGCTCAGATATGCTCAAAAAAAGGACAATTATGTAATATACAACTCTCCCAAAGTTGAAAATTTTAAGTTTTTAAATAGTAAAGTTACAGAGCGTTACATGTCGCCTGTGTCACCTGGTATATATATATATATATATATATATATATATATATATATATATATATATATATATATATATATATATATATATATATATATATATATATATATATATATATATATATATATATATTATAGTTATGGTCGATTTTTTTTTTCAAATTGTAGGTTTTTCTCTTAGGAATATCACTGTCTTAGTTGTTTTGGTAAAACGAATGATTTTGATATTATACCAGGTGCTATAAAAGTGTTATGTTTTTCTCCGAAATTTCAAAACGTCCTGTGGGCTATACAAGGTATTGCAAGTTATTGCAATTATAGCCAATTTAAAGCCTCATGTTTTTTCTACATTTTTTTTTATTCATTTGTTTATCTCTGTTACTTCATGAAATACACCGTTTTGAAACACCATATGCTTTAATTCACATGAAATGCATTTATCGGACAACTCAAACAGCTAGCAAGCTTTTACTCCCTTCTGCAGCAGAAGGTTGGGAGTGTCTCACACGACTATAGCGAGAGCAATTCAAAGGTACGCGGAAACAGGAGAACATTCTAGACGGGCCGGTCAAGGTAGATCTCGTGTTACCTCTGCTATCCAGGATCGCTTTTTAAGAGTAAATGCTGTAAGACAACGATTTATAACTGCAACACATTTAAGAGCACAACTTCAAGACGCAGGTGGTCCACTCATATGCGTTCAAACTGTACGCCGACGACTGAGGGAGGCTGACCCAGGATTGCTGCTCGAGGACCCGCATTAACAGTAGATCATCGAAGAGCCAGATTGAATTTTGCCAATGAGCATGTTAATTGGATGGAAGCAGATTGGGAACGTATTCTTTGGACTGATGAGTCAAGGTTCAGTTTGTATAATTGTGACAGACGTAATCGCGTCTACCGAAGACCCGATGAGCGATACAGTCAATGCAATTTTTTGCACACAACTTTATATGGAGGTGGATCCGTCATGGTGTGGGGCGGAATATAACGACTGGGCGAACGGACTTGGTAACTGTGAATGGAAGTCTCAATTCTGACAGATACATCACAGACATTCTTGAAGCACATGTTTTGCCTTATGCCCCCTATATAGGATCCAATTTTTTACTTATGCAAGACAATGCGCGTCCCCACACTAGTCTTATCGTGAGAAATTATCTTGAAGAAGTAGGAATTGATCACATAGACTGGCCAGCCCGTAGCCCCGACCATAACCCCATTGAACATGTTTGGGATTTTATCGGTCGGCGGTTACGAAGTGAGGGACGACAACCCCAAAATTTACAAGAATTGGAAGGACGCCTAGTCGAATTATGGAATGGCCTAGATCAGAACCTAATCAGAACTTTGGTTTTAAGTATGAACCAAAGATGTCGGGAGGTCATTCGCGGAAGGTGTGGAAACACCAGATACTTATTATCTATTTACTTTGGTTTTGTTTCCTGTTATTCGTTGTTTTATTGATTAAAGCAATCCATTTTTCTAGGTATGTTTTTTGAGTTTTTGTCCTTTTAAGACCTGTTTCTCTTCTAAAACACCTTGCATCTCTCAATAAATTATAAGATATCAAGGAAAACAGAACCAGTATAATGAGTAATAAATAATGAGCACTTGACAAAAAAGAAAGTTAATAAATTTAATAAAAATCACATCAACTCAAAAATTGGATATTTCATGAAGTAACAGAGATAAACAAATGAATAAAAAAAGAAAATGTAGAAAAAACATGAGGCTTTAAATTGGCTATAATTGCAATAACTTGCAATACCTTGTATAGCCCACAGGGCGTTTTGAAATTTCGGAATAAAACATAACATTTTTATAGCACCTGGTATAATATCAAAATCATTCGTTTTACCAAAACAACTAAGACAGTGATATTCCTAAGAGAAAAACCTACTATTTGAAAAAAAAATCGACCAAAACGAACAAAAATTGTCGAAAATACATAACGTCAAATTTGAGTTAACTTTTTGGTTGTGCGTTAAATAAGTTGCGCAGTGTATATATATATATATATATATATATATATATATATATATATATATATATATATATATATATATATATATATATATATATATATATATATATATATATATATATATATATATATATATTAAGTTCTTTGCTATTCATATTTATTACGTAAGAAGTTATCTTGGGTTTGTAACATTCATTACAAATCAATTGAAAACACTTACCCGTTGTATATCTGAACGTATATACGGAAACGAATAATTTGGGAGATGTACAAGCACTTTCGCCTTTATTGAAGCCCATTAGAATGGTGTACGATTTATTTAATTGGTCATTTATATTTGAGTTTGCCATCATGTGTTATTAGTTTTGACGGAACTCACATTCATAGAAAACACTAACCTACTCTACTACGTATACTTGTTCTATTTAGACATATTGATATATAAAAGTATTAGGCATATTTATCTAGAATATGTTAAACTTTAAAATGCGTTAAATCTTGTAGAATCAATTAAAACAACTACTTGTCCTAGCTATATGCTAGACTATTACTATCTTATGTAATGCAATGTTTTCTAGCATAATATCTAGGAAAAGTAGTTGTTTTAATAGATTCTACATCATTTTACGCATTTTAAAGTTTAACATATTCTTGATAAATGTATGCCTAATGTTTTCTGCATTTTTGTTAACAAGTGTTAACATAAGTTTTACTCGGAAATTGTTCTTATTTTAGAATTTAGACAGAATGAACGGTTATATATGAAAATATTATGTAACATAAAATGTATTCCCTTGCTTTACTTTTCATTTCTTAGTTAACCAAACGACCTATATAAATTTTACACGATTATATTTTCGAATATAAACCTCGAATATATACCTAGTAAAATCTCTGAAAATAAGTAAACCTTTTTTGAATCAAAATACCTACCTATCGCCTACGTACCTTTTTAAGGGTTTGCCTAGACTTGGGGATATGCGGGGCAATTATTTCATCCCCTAAAATAGGGGCAAATTACAGAACATATATTCAATATTACGGCCTTATTAATACTACTCAATTCTTGTCAAATGTAAAATCATTAGGACATTATAAGAAATATAAGAGAAACAATTATGTATATAAAAAGTCTGAGAGGCATTCAAATGAATGGAAAACTGTATTAAGTGCTGTGTGAAAGAATGGTTCTTTCGAAAGGTGTGTTCACTTTGTAGTAGATTATCTAAATGAATCAGACACTTGACTCATTCGTAATGTCGGCATGCATGAATAAAAAAATTTTGTTATAACAAGGAAAATATTTAAAAAAAATCGAACATGTATAAAATGAGATGGAATATACGAATTAGAACATTACAAGGTTACATTTTTATTTAATTGTGTCATAGTATATTGTTCAAATTACCTCCTAGTTATTGAATAATGATATTATTTATATGAAGCTTAGGACGATCTCAATAAAGAAAGAAAATGCTACTGCACTTAATCGAGTCTGACTAGAATTAAATTAGATTTACCACATGAAACCGGATACAGCGTTTATGCACGTTAATGAAGGTCGGCTTTTTTCAGCTCCCAAATCCCTTTCCAAAGCACTTTTACTAGACAGCTAAAAATCATTTGTAATCATTGATTTAATCCTTACCCGTTATATACTTAATGGTTTTTATGGTGAAAATATCCGCAATGACTAGAACAAGTCTAATTAAACTTTATCGATAGCCATAGATGGACTAAGGAATTAATTGAGATATTAGGTACGTTTACTTATAGATGCGTATATCCATCAATGACGTTATCAATTGTATGTATCATACTGTTCGCACACTATTAAATCGTGATTTTGACATCAATGAGCTTACTGATTGTTTATTAAATACTAGTTTTTTTTAAATCAAAGTGATTAATAATATGAGTAACCAACATTAGATCACATTGGACGAGATTAACTCATCAAACCAATTTTGGAATACATTTAAGAATTTGTCAACGCTTGTCAAATAAAAAAATGCCAAATCAAATAAAATAAACATCAAAACAAAAGTTTAATCTGAAAACTAACAAAAACATGAAAATTAACATTAACAAATTAACAAATTCATCGCTTCATTCAATCGATGTGGCATCGAATCAATAAGATTTGTTATAAATTCTTGTGGAATGGCATCAAATTCTTCCTGAAGG